>JABUQX010136398.1:15000-32449 GCA_015478945.1 Trachelipus rathkii | reverse complement strand
TGTAATGCACTTCCGGAAATAATACAATCTTACAGCGAGCCCTCTACCCTTAGGTACCACACACCGCTTGAATTCTGATTGTAATTTAAAAGAGTCTTGATGTCCAAGATGCCAGAGAGATGCGTCTTACTTGCTGTCATGAGCATATTATATAATACAATAGCCATGCGACAACGGTCTCTTTATACCAGGACAACTCATCCTGGCTACCGCTACACTCGTTAAGTGAGGTAGCGGGATAGCGGAAGCCAGTGCGGATGCGGATGTTCAATTTAGGTGCGATGTCCGCAAATGCGGGATGCGGATGCGATGATCCCATCACTAATATATACTATATAATTCATTTACTACTATATATATATATAATATATATAATATTATTAATTATTTATAGAATTTATATATAATATATTATTATATATACTATAATTATTAACAATAGCCCAGTAATATATATATAATTTATATATTAATATATATAATATATACTATATATATAATATATATATATATATATAATTATATAATATTTTATATAATATAGTTATATAGTAAATATATATATTTTAAGTTATATATAAATATATTAGTTAAATATATAAAAATTAATTATATAATATATAATTAGTATATATAGTATTATAATAATATATAAAATTATAAGTACTATTATATTATATATATATATATCATGATATATAATATAGATATATAAATAATAATATATATATATATAAATAATATATATATATATATAATATATATATATATATAAATATTTTATATTATAGTGTATAATATATACATATATATTCTATTTTATATATACGTGATATATATATATATATAATAAAGTATATAAAATGATATATAATATAATATATACTTATAATTAATTAATTATCTAATATAATAATATTATAATATATAATATATTTATCACTGCACTAAAACGAATGCACGACAAAAATACAAGTTCAGAACAATAAAGAGATGATAAGACGAAAGTCTGGTGCAAATTTCACAATTCTGATAAATAGAAAGAAAATTACAATAAAAACTAATATTAATAATAAAACTATATACTTTGATAAGTCATTCATTGAAGAAAAAAAAATCCCACGGTCGTAAGTCGAGCAAATCGAGCAATACCGACCCCTCAGAAAGAACGATACAGACTGCCAACCACGCGTACCAAATTTTCCGATTTCTATGTGTGAGAGAATTTCTTCGTTTCTACTTTTTTAATGAAACTTTTTGGTGCTAGGGAATATGTAACGAACAATCATTTTTTTTATTTTTGAAATCTCCAACTCAGACTACCGTTGGTTTTCTGTTAGTTTAAACTTATTAAATTTGTATTCATTTTTGATTTAATATTTTCTTGAGGAGTTCAGTTTATATAATGACTAGTTCCTTTTATTAAAAATGTCTTACGTAATGCTAAATTCTCATGTGTTTGAACGCATTGTGATATATTTAATCAAATAATACGGATTTTGTATGATTATGCCTTAGCTAAGCATTTTGAAATTTTTAGAATTCAAATTGACCAAATGGGCTTAGTCCATATTTTTTGTAATGCTTAACGTTAAAGTATTTTAAAATAAATTTGGTGAAACTTATTCACATATTGAGTTAGATAAATTTGTATTAAATTATGATTTATTAGCCCTACTACTTATATTTATATATATTTTTAGTATATGATATACAAATATATATGATATAGATAATAGTGTAATATAATATAGTATATATAATATATATATAAGAATATATATATAAATAAATATTATATATATCATCAAATCGAAATAATTGTTGTAAAGAATATTTAAATGAATTTCTTTATGAAACATATATAAAGACCGGGCGTATGTAATGCTTTGTGCGTTAGGGTTCATATGTGTGTTTCCTCGTAAAAAATATGTGGTATTTTAAATGTAAATGTATATTTAGCACAAATTTATTACTTTGTATATACAATACCAACACAAATCTCATTTTTCTAGTTCCACTATTTGCATTTGCATTCGGAGCGTACAGCATATAAAATCAAAACATACTAGTTTATATACGAAAGAATAATCCAAATTGTCTCTGTTACATACTGATATCTCCAAATTGCCGCTATATCAGAGTACTGTTCCCGAAAACTTCATTTAAATAATTGATACACGAAATGGGAACTTAGCCACCAAACAGTATATCACTTATTATGCAAACTTTCTTGAGTTCGTAATTTACTGGTTTTCTATTTTGTGTGTAAACAGAAAAATATACACGAACTCGATATAGATAAAAGGCAAAAAACAAACAAAGAAAACCCCCCCCCCTTAAAGAAAGGGGAGAATATTGGGGGGCAGTAAACCATAGACCAGACGTAACTATTATATGACGATTAAATAAAAAATAAATCTATCTAAGTGCCAATAGCTTAGGTTAGGTTAGTTAAGTAAGTTAACTTTTAATCCAAAGTTTGAATGCGAAAATACAATGCTAGATCTATATTATTTGGCAAATTTTGACACTGGGGGAAGAATAGAGAACTTTAATTCAGTACATATCATTAACTTAGTCATCATGACTTATAATTATCATTGCAATTTAGCTTTCTAATGGATTTCTGTATAGATCACAAGTGACCAAGGGCGGAATTGCTCTCATTTCTGCGTTATACTTTAGATATATATAAAGACTATATATATATATAGATAACTATATTTAATTTTTATATTATATAAATATAGTATTATTTTATATATATAAATTATATATAATATAACATATTAATATAATTGATTAATAATATATATTTTATATATATTTGTATATCAAATATATATATATATTATAATATATATAAAATTATTATTATTATTAATTATTGATCATTATTATTCTAATTATTATATTTATTAGTATTTATTATTATTATTATTATTACTATTATTATGATATTATTATATATTATGATATTATTACTATATTTATTATTATTATTATATTATTATTATTTATTTTATTTAATATTATTAAAATTATTATTTTTTATTGCTTATGATATTAATTTTATATTATTATTGATTAATTATTATTTATTGCTGTACGTTTTGTCATTTTTATCCTTAGATTATATAATATATATAATTATAATTAATATATTTATATATTATTAATATTATTATTTTTTATTATTTTATATTATTAGATATATATATTATTATTATTTTGAATAATAAATAATTTATAATATAATAATTAATAATTTAATTATTTTATTTAAATATTATTATATATATTGATTATCTCATTATTATTATATTATTTATTATTATTATTACTTATTATTATATATTTAATTATAACTAATATTTATAAATCATTTTATATTCTTTTAATTATTATTCATTATTTAATATTATTTTTATTATTATTATTATTATTATATTATATTATTTATTATATTATTATTATTATTGATTATTAATTATTTTAATTAATTTTATTATTTATATATATTATTATTATGTCATCTTATTATGATATTATTAGTGAGTAAGTGATAAGAGTCAGTCGAGTAGTAGTAGTCAATCCTATTTTGTTTAACGGTGGATGCCGCTCGATATTTTTGAAATTTTATATTGCCATGACGTTAATGTTATCCTGGAAGTTCAAAACCTACCCATTCGTTTTTTGTAGATTACTCTGTTGTAACAGGGTACCAAAATGTTTGACCCGCAGGTGGAGTGCAAAATTACACTTAATAGAGGTAACATTTAAGTCATATCTCCATATTGGAAATTCTTATACCAAATTTCATAGAGAGTGGTTTGTTAGGGATACTTTAAGTAATTCTTCCTGCTAACTCCTATCGTTTTCCTTGGAAATAATAGTTTCACCATACGATGACTCTTTTGTGTTAAAAATCGGAGAAATTTCCATTTTCGTGGTGTATTATTAAAAGAAGGAAATAATTAACGACTATAAATTTGGTGTGATGATATCATACTGAAAGAATATGGCTTTAACCTAAAATACTATTTGATAGTTTCGTGTGAATATTTTAAAAAAATTACGGGTGTCCAAAATCCAATTTTTCGGAAAATCGGTTAACTTTGAACCTTAATATCTCTGATGGGTAAGTGCTAAAAATCTGAAATTTTCACACATTATACACTACCATAGATGTTCCATTCACCTGCAATAATTGACGTTGGATTTCGCTTGCGGTTTCAGAAATACACCTTCACAAAATGCCAAAAAAATAAATTTTTTTTTTAAGTTGTGTTTAATACCTAATTATTATATATATAGTTCAAACAATATATAGACAAAGGAATTAGTGGTGGCATCAAGGGAGAAAATGAACAATGTTTAAAAACAATTCAATTGGAAGTTAAGGCATATACATAAGAAGAATGTACCATTATATCTACTGGAAATGACAAAATTAACTAAATACTTGAAATTTTATACATACGTGGTAATGTTATCATTTATATATATTATATATTGATATATAAATATAATAAGTAATATTTAGTATTCAATATTATAAATAAAATAATATATAATAATAATATATATATATATATATATATGTACCGTAGCGGACATAGTATAAAATTTATAAAGGATATATGTAAGTGCCTACAAAGTTCTGGTCCACAGATATAAGAGAATTCTTTACAAAGCAAGGCCTGTTATGCGAAAATAACTGGTTTCATTCCTTTTTGTATTATCAAGGTCACCGAGGTATTCTGTCACCAACGGCGTGCCTAGGGAGAGAGCCAGTTATGAAAAAGATCAGAGAGCCAACATCTGACACTCTCTCGGTCCAAATATTGATACTGTAATTATATTTTAAGGGTATTGGGAAAAAGCAATTTATGTTTAAACCGTGAAAATTACTTCCTGTTCAAGTAAAATAGTCATTAGACATAATTAATAAAGAAAATAATTAAAAAGCGTTTCGGCATTCCAAAAACTATTTATGTATTTGCTATATTCAAAGTGATCTCTTAATAGGGCCAATTAATCATTATAGAGATCAAACTTTTTACATATATATATATATATATATATATATAGTATACTGATTATATATAGATATATATACTAATATATAATATATATATACTAATATATATATAATATATTATTATATATTCTTTTTTATGATTGATAACATAAAGAAAAACCTTTAAATGCAAAATAATAAATAAATATATACCGTTATATAATATATATATATTAAACCGGTCCAGAATGTAATATTTATTATTTTTGCATTTAAAGGTTTTTTTATGTTATAATCATACCTATTAAATATATATATATATATATTTTTTTTTCTTTTTTTTTTTTTTTTTATAAGAAGTTCACACCTCACGTGCATAGCCCTATTCAAGGAGGGAACTTCTAGCGTAATTTTCTACCTAGATCCGAACTTACATTCGAACCGCGCCGTTGCCATATATATATATTATAATGTATACATATAATATAATATATATATATATATATATATATATTATATATTATACTATATTTTATTAAATATATCTATATATATATATAATATAAATAAATATTATATAATATAATATACTATTTAACCCTGATCTCTATATGATTAATTGGCCCTATTTTAAGAGATCACTTTGATATATAGCAAATAATAATATAGTTTTGGAATAGCGACATGCTGCTTCTTATTATTCTTATTATTATGTCTAATTGACTATTTTACATGAACCCACATTAAGATATTTCACTGTTCAATAAATAAATTGTGCTTGTTTAAATATACTCTTAATTTATGAATTACCATTAAAGTATCATTTTTATCTGGACCGAGACGAGTGTCAAGATGTGTGGCTCTTCCGATCTCTTTCATAACTGGCTCTCTCCACCTATGGGCACTGCCGTTGGTACAGAATGACCTCAAGGACCTTATAATTGAAACAAGGAAAAGGAATGAAACATGTATTGGCGATACAGGACTGTTTATGTTACAAAATTTCTTAAGGAATAATCCGTGTACCAGAAATCTATCTGTAGCATTACATATATCCTTTATATAATTGTATGCACATGTACGACTACGGCTACATAATAGTATACTTATTCTATATAAATCATATAAATAAGATATAGTTATATATATATATATATAATTACTATATATTAGTACATATTATTATTAATACTTATATATATATATTAGGATAAATTACTGAGCAATTATCGAAAGTTTTTTGATGATAATGGTACAATTCTTATTGTTATTTAACCGTAGTGTAAATTTGTTTAACATTGTTTGCATTTCTCCTTGATGCCACACACACTATTTCATTAGTCTATGTATTGTCTTGAACTATAAATAACATTATATAATAATAGGTATCATACACAACTTTAAAAAAAAAATTTTTTGCATTTTTTAGGGCTGTATTTCTTAAACCAAGGCAAATGCCAATATCCAATTATGCAGGATGAAAGAACATCTATGGTATTCAGTATCAAATGTGTGAAATATTTCAGATTGTTCTAGCACTTACCCCATCAGAATATTAAGGTTCAAAGTTTACCATTTGCAGCGAAAAATTGGCGAACAGAAATGTAAATTTTTTTAAGAATATTCACCAAACTTCAAAAAGATTTAGGTTAAAACCATACTTCATGTATCATCACACCAAATTTAATAGCGTTAAATTATTTCCTTCTTGTAATAATACACCTACGAAAATGATAATTTCTTCGATTTTTATCACATTTTTTCGGATCATTTTCATTGTGAAATATTATTTTGCCAAAAAAAAACATAAAAGGCCAATTGTACCTTAAAGTATCAGCACAAAATCCAATCTCTAGGAACTTTGGATAGTAAGATATATTACCAATATGGAATTGACTCAAAAGTGTATTCTTCTAAGTAATGATTTAAAATTTTGCTCCAACCTTGTCAAACATTTGGCACTACCTCTGTTTTTTAACAACCAGAAGAAAATACTACAAAGATCGAAATGTGGTTCTGTAACTCTCCAAGGTAGAATAACATTAACTCCATGCCCAAAATATCAAGTTTTCAAAAATTATCGACGCGGCCAACTTCCATTATTTTGGTACGCAAAAATGATGACCAGTATAATAAATTTGAAGGTTCAAACAAGAAGCTAAGGATAACTAAGAATGCATTATACCATTAAAAATACAATTCACATTACTTCAAGAGGCATTAATTTTACTGCTCTGATTTAGTGGTCGAAGAACAGTTAATCTATATAATATATATATATATATTATATATATAATAATATTTATATATATATATATATAGTTTATTAAATAAATAATAAGAATATATATATTTAATATCTAAATATATAAATATATAAAGATAGATATATATTATATTATATTTATCTGTATTATCTATTAAATATACGATATACAAATATATAATATATATTCGAATATATATATGATATATTATAATATATATATATAATTATTAATATTCATAATTATAAATATATATATGATATAATATAAATATATATATATAATGTAAGAGCATCATTATATATTAATTAAACTATATTTATAGTATATACTATTGAGGGAAAAATTACCAATACGGAACTAGGCTATTGAAGCAAGAGGCTTCTATTCTTTTCAGAGGATATAAAAATTTTTTGATTAAGATTTTGAAATGAACGTTAGAGGTTATTAGTTTAGGCCTATACGTGCAAGGTGGGGAGGCGTAATAATAAACAATATGTATATAATTGTGGTATATAAGGATTTGGTGATTGTTAAGCATCGGTTTATATAATGGATAATAATTATAAATACACCCCTCCTAAATGAACTCTGCCCATGTGGGAGTTTTCATGGTTTGGGCGACATTTTAAAATATATATATTGATATTAATTTATATCTTATATTATAGAGAATATTAATAATAATTAACTTATATATATATATATATTATACGATAGATATTTTACTTTTGAGTTGTATTATTATATCTATGTGTATACAATATAATTACCAGCTCATATACACGGGATAAACATTAATTACCATTATAATAAACTATAGTGATAAATCCTATCTGCATAATATAATGAATTTATCAAATAATTATTACTATTTGACTCATGCAATCGAAAAAATATTGTTAGTTATTATAGTAAGCATTTCTATACTTATCAAGGTTCCAAAAGATAACCCATCATGCTACTCCATGATTAGGTTATTCTCATAGAGATGAAAATTTAACTTATATAACTCCTCTATAGTGTATATATAGTATATATATACATACTTTATATATATATAATAAATATTAATATATAGATATAATATATAAGTTGGCAGGAGATCTTACTTATATAGGCGTTTAGCTAAAATAATTAAAAGGATAGCTCATTTTTTATTTATCATTATATTATTACTACTCTTACTACTATAACTACTATTAAATTATATCCATTAATATACATTTCAAATATAGTAGATACGGAACATGTTTACAACAAATAAAGATGCTAAGTTATGATTAACTTTTTTAGATATCCATTTCAGTAAAGAGTGAACCCCTCCTTAGATTTATATAGCGGTAATATTGCAATCGTTTATACTCATGATTTATGGTATTTACAATTATGATGCATCAAATTATTTGATACGTATTTTTAATAATTAACTACACTTCGTATTTTACACAAGTATATCTCATCCATATGAGCACATTTCTCATTCCCTGAAAAATCTATATAATATATTAAGTAATTATGAACCACACTTGTCTGCGATTATAATATATATAATATAATATATTATATATTAATATATATAATCAATCTAATTAAATTAATATTATAATAATTAAGAGATATATAGTACTTAAATATATATATATACTACTATATAATATTAATATAATATATAATGTAATATATGTATATATAGTATCTGAATATGGAATGAGGAGAGATAAGGCACGAAAGACCGTTAATATTTTTCATAAATATTCAGTATATTACTCGGAGGGTCTGATAATC
Organism: Trachelipus rathkii; assembly: GCA_015478945.1. Taxonomy (NCBI): domain Eukaryota; kingdom Metazoa; phylum Arthropoda; class Malacostraca; order Isopoda; family Trachelipodidae; genus Trachelipus; species Trachelipus rathkii. The sequence goes on along the minus strand of JABUQX010136398.1, from coordinate 23,368 downwards.
TGGATATGAACTTTAAACTAATAGCAATGTCCATGGCATTGAAGGGAGAAGGAATCTATGGTTTAATTTTTTTATGGGCATATATTTCACACACACAACACACTCATATATATATATATATAGTATATATTTATATATATATATATAATATATATATATATATATATACTATATCTAATATATATATATAAAATAAATATATTTATAATATATATATATATATTATAGTATATTATATATATAGTAATATATATAAATATATTAATTATATATATATAATAATAATATATATATATTATATATAAATATATATAAATAATATATATATATGTTTACTATGCATTATATATAATTGTTAATATATATATATATATATATATATATATATAATATATATATATAATATTATAATAAAGTATATATAGATATATATACCTCTATAATTATAGTTCAAGTAGTAGAAAAATAAATATATAATAATAAAGTAACTTATATATTAAAATATGGATTTGTATATATTTATACACACTCAAAAGATATAAATATAAATTACTCCATATAAAATTTATAATAATACATACTGGAAAAAATAAATATATTATTATATATTATTTATTTATATTATATATATTTTATATTTATTAATAATATATATAATAAGTTATTAATAATATATATAATATATGATATATATATAGTTAATTGATATTTATAATTTATATATAAATTTTACTATTGTAACTATTATAAACTTTTATGTTTGGCTTGCGTCCTGAATGAGGCACCAAGTTAGGTACGAAACACTCCACGCCTATTGTCCTTCCCCCTCGCTCCCCCTTCTTTTTGTTTAATAATTCTCCTACATCCCCAGTTTGAAATATTAATTTTCCTTTTTATTCTTTTTTTCTTTTACCCTTATAATATACATTTACGCTATATCTATAATGGTAAATAATGAATATATATATTTAGGATAAATAATATGCATGAATACGATATAAGATATTATAACCTATTCTCATCGATACACTGAAAAATAATCTTATTACACATATTCGTATATAATATATATATATAATAATTATAGTAGTATATATATATATATATTTTAATATACTACCTATATATATATATGATATAAATATAATATGATATAATATGCACTATCGTTATATTATAATACTATTATAATCTATAAATTTATATAACTATATATTAAAGTATTATATATTAATATTTAAGAGGTACGTAGTTAGATATTTAACTTATATAGTAATATAGTATTATTAGTATATATGTTATTAATTTATATTTATAATATGTTATGAAAATTAGAATTTTTTGTAATTTTAATATGCTTTAATTCATTCATGTTCTCTTTACTGCTATATGTTTTCATCAATTTAATTAAATACATAAATATATATTATGAAATATTAGAAATAGGTAATCTATATGATATCATATAATTAAATTATGCTATACTAATATTAAATATACCGTATATATATATTATAGATATGTATTATTATAATAATTATTGATTATATAGATTCATTTATAATATATATATATAATGTAATATAAATTTTTATTTAATATTTTCTATATATTATATGAGATCTTGTATACTATATAATATGTTTAAGTTTTCATTGTATCTTATTTGAATGAAAAATAAAAGTTAAAGAAATTATTTTTATTCCTCCTTTAAATTGCATAATCCTAAGTAAAGTTTTTTATGATTTCATTAAAAGAGTTCGTTTCTCTCTGCTTCCAACATCAACCTTCTTCCTGCAGGAAGACTTGTGCTATTCAGTTGAGAAAAAAGAAAGGTGAAATTCTTTCATCAAACCTAGTACCTGTCTCCCTCTTCGTTTAGCTACTAGCATTTACTACTGATCAATCAATTTTTTGAATCTATAATTGTCCGGAGATTTTTCTAGAATCTTTGAATTTTATCTCGAAACAGACCAGTGATGAATTTGGTTAAAAAGGTAGCTACACCTTTGTTATCACTACACCCCAACATCTGCTCTGACTTTGGCTACCTTCAAAAATTTTACTTGTTGTTACTCCTTCTCGTGTCTCTCTGGCTTCTTGGGGCCATTAAAAAACTTGCCTCACCTGATTGTCCTCTTTTATATCTTCTCTGATTTGCTTAAAATTTGCCCTACCCTGTTGTCTCTTTTCGTCTCTCTGATTTCGTTTAAAATGTGCTTCTATACCTGTTGTTTCTCTCTCCCGTACATGGAGTTGAGTTAGTGTTTTACTTTTATTTGCTTTATTCTTTTCTTCTTCTTTTCGTCCTCTGACTTTGGTTTGTTATAAAAAACAACAGTTTGCTCACCTGTTAGTCTCGCTGTACACCTCTTCGTCTATCTTTGGAAAGAGACATGCTTTCGAAGTCACCGTTGTCGTGTTGTTTGCCTCTTTCTTCTCTACTATTGTTGTTTTTTCTGTATTATTTTAAAAGTTGCTTCAATCTGTGTGTTTTGTGTGCCGTGTTTCCACTCCTGTTACTTTTTATAATGTTGCTCACCTGTTTTTTTCTTCTCTTACATCTCCGACTTTTGGTTTTATGAAAAAGTGCTCACTGTTGGTGGCGTCCTCTTTACATCTCTCTGACTTTGGTTAAAAAGTTGCTCCCCTGATGTCATGCATAAATCCTTGTCTAAATCCTTTGATTTATTAATAAAAGTCGCGTTAGTTTCTTACCTGTTATGGTTTACTTTATCTATTTTCTCTCTGGACTTCGATTGATATTCATATTTAAAATTGTTTTTCAACTGTGGCCTTCTTTCTCTTTTTTTTGACTTGGAGTTTAGTAATGTTTGTTTTTTTCACCTTATATTATTATTTTACTTTTTTTCTTTTTGTTCTTTTCAGTTAAATATATTCATTTCTTTTAATCGTCGTGCTTTACGTCTCGCTGATCTTTGTGGTGTGGTGGTGTATGAGAGAAGGGTGGGGTTATATCTCATGGATCCTTCTTTCTTTTGCTCCCTACTTTCTCGATATCTATACAATGATTGAAAGCAACCCGTTACTTCGGTAAATTTAACAAACACTTTAAAATTATTTTTCAAATAGTTAAATACATCAGAAGATAAACTTGATTTCAACCTTCCAGACGTTCTTTCTGTCTTAGTTCATTATAACTCTCTTGGGAAAATCTTATATCTCTCCTTCCTCTTTTGCGGAATTTCACTTCAATATCAAGCGATCAAAATATTTTATATATGGATTTTTATTATAATGTAAATAGGAATAATTCCAATGCAATTTATTTCATTCCATCTTCTCTCTTTTTAATTTTCGGTTAAATAAAAGTTCTCGTCTTTATTTGCCGCCATTTATTTTGGCGTCATTCACTTATTCATTTTCACTGTTACAATACAGCTAATCTTTTTACTTTGATAAAGGTATGTATGTCTTATCTGGATAATAAAATGGGCCTTTGTCTTGAATACCTCCGAACCACCGGATTTCATCTGATTCGATTTATTATATATAATTCTTGTCATTGTTTGACCTTTAATCCTCTTAATATAATTTAATAATATAATATTTTTTTTCAATGTATATATATCAAGCTATATAGGAATTTCTTTAGTTTTTTATTTATTTAATCCTGTATCTTTAATACGTATTATATTATGTATATATATTATTTATATAATATTAATAACTTATATATATTATTATATATATTAATAAATATTATTATTTTTATATAATATTATTATATATATATATATTAATATATTTTATATTATTATTTATCTTATTAAATATAAATATTATAATAATATATTAAATAAATATATATAATAATAATATATTTTATAATTATTATAATATATATAAAAAAAATAATAATTATATATAAATATATTATAAATAGAAGAGTAGCTTCCATTTTAGACAAAATTTTTACTTGCACTATTCCCACTTCAACCTTGTAACGTGTTGTTTGCATGTGTTATACTTTTAGAAAGTAACGCTTAATTGTATGTGTTGTTTTATGTGTTAGTAACAGATTTGTGATAATTTTCGAGTGTATAAAGAGACAAAGGCAACCATTCTACTGAGAGAAATAGATTGAAAAGGGTAAGATAGAAAGGATGAATTTGCAAGGGAAACAACTCTAGAGAGGAGTTTTGTAGGAAAATCAACCGATCATTTCAGACTCGACTCGGTACAAAACCCGACGACTCCCCTAAACATTATAAAAAGCTAGGGTGATTTATGAAAAAGTTTCAACATGTGATGGTTCAAGCCCAGAAGAGGGAAGTCTTTTTAATATTCCCGTAAGTATTCTTTATTTACTAAATAATTTACTATAAAGTTAAAATTATTTTAAAAAGTTGGATCAAGGGAGGGATAGGATTAAAAACCTTGTTATATAACCTCGAAGGAAACTCCTTGGCTTGAAAGTTGGGCTTGAATCAAAGCATTTCGGCTTTAAAGAAAGCAAATTTGTAAAGTTTCTAAAATGCTGTTTCTCAATTGAATCATGCGGTGCTTCGAAAGTAGAGGAGTAACGTCTTCTTCATGTTTCCTTAGTGATCATTTTATCAAACTTTCTTTTATTGAGTTTATTATTATAATTATAATTATAATTATAATTATAATTATAATTATAATTATAATTATAATTATAATTATTAATATATTATTATTATATTAAATTTTATTATTATATTATTATAATATTATAAATTATAATTATTTAGCATTATTATTATTTTTTATTTTATTTATTAATTAGTATTATTATTTTTATTATTTTAATAAAAATATATATATATATATATATTATATATATATATATATATATATAATATATATATATATATATTATATTATATATATATTATATAATATATATATATATATATATATATATGCCTCATGTCCATATCCCTGTCCCGATGGAAGCTGAAGTTAAATTTTTTATTCCATAGTCTCACGTTATACGAACATAGTGAGAAAGTTTTGTAACTATTTTTCTATTATATTCTATATTAATGTGAAATAAATATATAACAATCTATAAGTTTGGTTACGCTTTTAAGTAAGGTTATGTTACTTAAGATAAAGAATTATTTTTAAGTTACGTTAGGTAGCATAGATTTAAACTTTTTTTTAAATATTTTTTAAAAGTTCGTGAAGTCTTTATGCAATACAATACAGATTTATTTTGACTCAATACAGTTTTATTTTGATTTTTTGTCAAATGTGTTCGGATTCATGCAATCGATAGCGATATGGATATGAACAGGGATAAAAGACACGATCCATTATATATATGTATTATATATATACACAAAAAGTTATATATTTTTAATATTATTTCCAAAATATATACCCTATATACATAAATATTTAAATTTTGGTCTAAGTTACAGTATATACTATATTATATATATTGTTTTTAACTATAACAACAATAAATATGAAAATTGAATCGAATATATATGATATTATAAATATATAATATATATATATAGTATATATATCATATAATATCTATAGGTAAATAGTATATATATATATATATATATATTTATATATATGTAGTCTATTTTAATTTTACTATGATCAATAACCACATCATATAATATGTAATTTTCGTCTAATGTAGGAAATGTAACATTTTCCATACCTCACTTCACTCTAATATCTATGCAAAGTCGATGACTCTAATAAACCATATGATAAAACTCCTTTCATACAAGTCGTTGTCAGCAATCACAAGAGATTTTAAAAATAAGCTTTGGCGGAAGTAATTTTTTGGGAGAAAATTGAAAGGGGTTAACTGGGGAACGTGATGCTAATGAAGTTTTTGGAGAGGCCCAAATGATATTAAATAATTATTTGCGAATTGTTCATGCTTTGTTAAATTTACTAAATAATAAATTTGATAGTAAAAACGTATTTAATATATATATTATACATATATATAATATATATTTATTATATATAATATATATATATATATATATATATATTTTATATATAATATATTATATTATAATACCATATATATATATATATATTATATATATATATATATATTATATATATATATATATATATATAATATATATATATATATATATATATATATATATATATGATATACTATATATATATATATATATATATATATATATATATATATATATATTATAATATATATATATATATATATATATATATAATATATTATATATATAATATATATATATATATATAATGTTTGTATATGTATAATATATATATATATATATATATTATAATATAATATATATATATTATTATATATATATATATATATATATATATATATATATATATATATTATAATGTTTGAAATATATATATATAATATATATATATATATATATATATAAATTAGATATATAATATATTATAATATATATATATATATATATATATATATATATATATATATATATATATATAATTGATAAACAATCAACAAGCAAATATGCACTTTGTATACTACAATTACCCTCACTCAATCTCTAGCTCACAAATAATTAAATAAGTTATCGATTTACCTGTTGTTGTTTGTGAGAGTGCCCTCTTGAATATAGTACTCTAATAGTTGCTGATGATGATATAGGACAACACCAGATGATGGTATGGGACGGGATAGGACAGGACAATAGACGATGAATTTAAATAGATGTTAATAGGTTAATAGTATGTCTCGTATAGCAGTCACGTCCAATCACGTCAAATAAATAACCTGTCGAGTCTTTATAATAAAAATAATTATATAATTGATTTAGTCTATTTCTTCTCTTTTCATTAATATCCCTTTGTATCTTCATCCAAGTTGCTCACTCTTATTATCTTATTTTCTTCTAGCTCTGATTTGTTATCTTCTTGCTCTGTTTCACTATCTTCTGGTTCTGTTATTATCTATCTTGATTCTCTATCTTTTAGTTTGTTACTTCCATAAATATTATTTATTAATATGTATTATATTATTTAACAATTATTATATTCTCAACAACAAATATGCACCTGCAGAGATAAATAAATCATGCAGCAGACAATGATGATGTCTCACATCATCACTGTCTGCATCAATCTCACACCACTCTCTTCCACCTCTTTTATCCCCCTAATCTTTTTCCTCTTTCATACCTCATTTCCATAACCAAACATCCTATATAAATCTCATTCCTCCTCAGAATACCATATACCTACATTTCTTTTCTTTCAAATTCCCAATAAATTCTTCACACATATTCCACATCTTGTATAATCCTGCACTTACATTTTGATACTTCCATTTCTTTCTCGAGTTAATTTCTTCCATCATTTCATCACACATATTCAATATCTTATACACTATTCCACTTGTTTGATTTGTACTTTGTAGTTCCTCATCTCCCTTATCACACACCATAACACTACTATATTCATTCTCACTCTCATTTCCTTCATCACACACCATAACACTACTATATTCATTCTCACTCTCATTTATGTGGCTATTTCTCATTTGTTTCTTTCCTGTTTTTCTCTCTCTACTTTTATTATTTTCATTTTTCTCTTGATCACTCTTCACTTTTTTCTTTCGTTTCCCTCTTTTGCTCTTTTTTCTTGAACGATTCTCTCCCTGATATTCTAGTTCATCTGTAAGGTCATGTGTGCTTACATACCCTAATATTTCCTTATGTCAATCTTTCTTTATACTTCCAGTCATTGTACTATTAGCTCTTTTATCTAAAATCGCTTCAATCATCCCTTCTTTAACTTCATCTATATCATCATTTGTTTCACTTTTCTCTTCTTTGTTTCCACCATTCCACTCATTCAGATATATACTCTCTTTCTCCTCTTGTTTATTTATTTCTTTTGTTTCCCTTCTTTCTTGTTCCACCAACCATTCGTTATTCCTCATGTCCCCCATTTGCACACATCGTGCATTTTCTAAATTCTCCAACACTCGTTTGACATTCTCTTGATCCATGTCCCTTTCTTCCTAATCTCAGACAAAAAATTTGATCTTCACAATCCTTCGCCATATGCCCCTCTTTTAAGCATTTGAAACATTTCAATCCCTTACTCAAACATTCCCAACTCTTATGTCCTATTCCTCCACACTTATAACATCTAATTCTTTCTTCCATGTCACCTTGTGTTTCCATCTTCTGTGCTCCTTCAGTCTCATGCCACTCCTGTTCCTTTTCATTTCTACTGGCTTCTCTTCTCTTATACACTGCCCCCGTCATTTCATCCATCCCTTGTCTATTTCTTACCCACCACATTTCATCCTTTTCCTTTCTTTCCCTTATATCCTCACTCTCAGTTTTTATGT
>JABUQX010136397.1:0-22974 GCA_015478945.1 Trachelipus rathkii | reverse complement strand
TATTGCTGAAATAAATTGTGTTTTTCTGATCTTAAAGACTTTTCACTCTTGATAAAATGGATCGTTTCTTGACGAAAGCATAAGTAAAAATATTTCCCGTCCCATACCTTACTATTTCTTCAAGTGAAGGTGATATTTCCGGCCCCATACCTACTATTTCTTCAAATGATTAGAAGTGAAACTGTAGGAAGTCGATCAAAAAACCCCTGGCCTTACCTACAAGAATTTTTTGAGTTTGTAATCTCAAACGAAGAAGGTGATCGTATGGTATTTAAATGTTATTAAGTGTTTAACGCAGTCTAAATGTTACAAGCTTCAGAAAAAGTCCCTCTACAGTCAGCGATCACATATTTCAAGCATTACGGAGAGGTAAGAAAAACTAAAGATTCAAAACTTTATATTTGTGATCCACACCACACACCACACACATATATTATATTATATATATATATATATATATATATATATAATATATATATTATTATATTATATATATATATATATAATATATATATATATATATAACATATATATATTATATATATAGGTGGCGATGGTTTTAAACCATTTGTTTTAAACCATGGTTTAAACCACATAAAAAAAACAATGGTTAATTTGGAAAAACAGCATAAAATATTAAAAAATTGTATTTATTAATGGTTTTCTTTAGCATGTTGATTTGGTTTTCTCAATTTTTCAATCGAAGAGTAACTGAAAGGCAATAAAAAATTTTCTGCTGATTTTATATTAGTGTGAGAATGATTATATATATTATATAAATATATAGAATATATATATATATACATATATTAATATATATATATATATATATATATATATAATATATATAATATATATATATATAATATATATATATATATATATAATATATATATATATATATATATTTTGTAATTTAATGGTTTGTTTACATGATTCTTCGTTTCGAAGCCCTTGAGGATTTCATTTCTACCCATCGATGCTACATTTCAAAAGATTATAATAAAACTCATTTGGATGTGTGCCCCAGCATCAACCAAGCTAGAAGGCAATGACTGTAAACTAAGTGATGATTTTTATATTTGGAAAAAATATGAATATGGAGCTTGAACAGCTTAATCCACCACTCAACAGACCAGATTTTAGCAAAAGTAAAAAGGAGTTATCATCAGAGCAGTAAACAAGAAGCTCACTAATTGAGTATATTTTAACCCAGAATCAGACCACGAGACTTTCCAGAGGATGAGTATTCAAAAGCAGTGGAATTTATGCACATAAAAATTTAAGAGCAAATTCTCCTCCAATTTCATAAAAGTTATCATTTGATGAGTCTCTGTTTTCAGCAGTGACTCCTTCATCATGGTACAGATCTCTAAAAAGAAAAATTAAGTTAGATGGTCATATATAAATTAAGAGCATATTGTTAGCAACTTCGATTCAACTGCGGTAATGTTGAAAAGGGTAGTTTAACTTTTGGACTTTGTGCACAGCAAACATTAGAAATAGAGTTGGAAACAGCTAAAGCAGGGAAATTAGTTTTATTTATTAAAATTTCTTTATGATAATTTCAGTTTCGACTTTTAATGAGGATCTCTCTCTTTCCTCTCTTTTCTCCTCTCTCTCTTCTCTCTCTCTCTCTCTCTCTCTATATATATATATATATATATTATATATATAATAATATAATATATATTATATATATTATATATATAATATATTATATTTATATATATATGAGGTATAAATTATATATATATATATATATATTTTATTATATTTATATAATATATATTTATATATTAATAATATATATATATATATATATATAATTATATATATATAATATAGTTATATTATATATATATCATATATATATATATAATATATTATTCTATTTATTTAACTGATAAAGGTTAAATAAGAATTTCATTTGTATATCATTATTAGAGGTTAATTTGAATAAACCTTTTCTATGCGTTTTTCTTTTATTTTTTTTTTATTTTTTTGTAAAATAATAAAGTATACCTTTTTTTCAGATAGAGTTATTATAATATACCCTCTTATTTTACAGTTTGAGTTTATACTGTATAATATCTCAATAATATATATATAATAATTTTTTATATATAGTAAAAAAGTTATCAATATTATATATATTATATATATGAATATATATAAATTATAAGGAATTTTATATATATAGGTTAGCACATGTATTAACAGTTGTTCGAGTAGGATTTTTGCCTTTAAACTATTAAAAACACATTTAAAAACCATCAAAATAGCATAATAAACTAAAAAACCAAAACAAAAAAATTATATATAACATTGGTTATTTGTTTATTTAAAATATTAAGATCTAGTATTTTTGTTTTAAAAAAAAACTATTCCCATATCCCGTGGATAAGATATATGTTTATATAAGATATATATATATTTATATATATATATATATATATATATATATATATATTAAATAATATTATTATATATATATATATAATATATATGATAGTATATATATATATATATTATATAATATATATCACATATAAGATATATATATATAATATATATATATAATATATATATATATATATATTATATATATATATATATTATATATAATATAATATAAATATATATATATAATATATATAATATTAATATAAATATATATATATATAGTAGTAAGGGCCCGTGCACAACCTCCGCTAAAATGCCGCAACCGGAAGTTGCAACCGGAAGTTGCACATGTTGCAAAGGCAACATTTTGCAACATTCCGGTTTTCGTAGTTTGGACGTGTCAAGGTTAGGGTTTTCTAAGTCGGGTGAGACCCGAATTTAAGGTCTGGAAGACCGACCTCCGAGGTTTTGAGCCTGAACTCAAAGGTTTTGGAGCCCCCCAAAGGGGGCGGAGCCCCCAAAGGGGGGTTTTTGTTCCTAGAAGGCTTTAAATAATCGCAGAAAGACTGAATACATGGAGGCTGGGTAGAGAGTTGGATCGGAAGAAGACGAGTTCGATCTGGCGCGGAGTCGGATTTTTTATCCAGTGACCCAACTGGGGGGTCTCAGTTTTGAAAAAAAAAAGAAGAAGAAATGCATGATGCCAAAAACAGAGGAAGAAAGCAGAGACATGAACAAGAGCAAAAAGCTCAAGAAGAGAAAGAAGAAGAAGAGAAGGAAAAGAATGAGGAAGGAGGAATGAAGAAGAATGAGGAAGGAAGAGTAGGAGATAGGATTCAGAGTAGTCACTAGCACCGGCTGCTTTAGAGTAGTCCGTATTCTTTTAGGTTGTCGGACTGGGCGCTTATTTTTGTACAACTCGTTATAATAATAACACAATATTGACTTGTGGTTCATTCCATAACTGATTCTGTTCTGTATCATGCTAACAATGCGTCAATTGCAATCATGCGAGCGAAATCTTGCAAAACTATAACCCGTTTCTTCGTTGTCTAATGAGGTGAAGTAATTGACATTTATATATTTTCATAATTTACATTTTCCTTTTTATTAGATAATCGCTGTAATCGTAAATGAAATTTTTGGTTCGGTTCACAGTGCAATATGACATTTTGATAAAGGTTAATGTGTGCAATCAAATCGCTTAAGTTGCATTCTCTTCTTTTAGTGACATGTTCTTTTTGACTATTTAGGGATTTAAAATTTAAATTTTTTTAAATTTTTTTAAAATTTTTTTTTTAATTTTTAAAAAAAAATTTTTTTTTTATTTTTTTAATTTTTTTTTTTTTTTTTTTTTTTTTTTTTTTTTTTTTTTTTTTTTTTTATGTTTTTATTTTTTTAAAATTTTTTTTCAACTTATTTTCACTAATATGTAATTTTATGTTTCATTTCCAAATTTGCTGTATTTCTGTGCGAATTTCGCTATTATTTAATAAATTTTTTTTTTTTTTTTTCTTTTTTTTTTTCTTTAATTTATTATTTTTTTTTTTAATTGATGCATTTACTTTTTAAAACATTTATTTTGTTAATAAATTTGTGTAATTTATTTTATAACTTAAAAAAATTGGATTTTTTTTAATACCTTAAAGCAGTAAAAATCAGTTTAAATCGAGTTTAAATCAAAACTATCCAACCTATCCCTCCAACCCATCCATTGATCTATTGTTGATCTATTGATCTATTGATCATTGATCTATTGATTTCAGTCCATATTTGTATAAACATAACACAAAAAACTTTATATTTATTTGTGTTTTGTTTTTCCTTTGAAACATTTTGTTTTTTACTAAAAAAATTATTCTTTTTATGTTTATAAACTTAAAAAATTTGCATTGTTTTACATACCTTAAATAAGGGAAATCAGTAAATCAGAAAATCAGTAGAATTAGTTGTAAAATCAGTAAGCGAGTAATCAGGTAAAATCAAACGCCTTTCCAGCCACCTTCCTATCCTTCATGATATATTGATCCTATTGATCTTTTTGAATCTATTGATCTATGATATTAAAAGTCATTATTTTGTACAACCATAGCACATACAGTCTTTTATTTATTTGTTATTTTATTATTTTATTATTATTTAGGTTGATTATGTTGCTTTAAACATTTTGTTTTCATAAAAATTTCTTTCATTTTATGTTTTAAACTTAAAAAAATTTGCATTTTTACATATCCTTAAGCAGTAAATCAGTTAAATCAAGTGAATACAAACTACCTTCCATCCACCTTCCCTACCTTCATGATCTATTGATCTTTTGAGCAGTTGAGCTATTGACTCTAGTAAATATGGTTAAAAAAAAACTCAAAAACTTATTTATTTGTTTTGTTTTTACATAAAAAATTATTTATTTGTTTTATTTGCTTTAAATATTTTGTTTTTACTAAAAAAATTATTCTTTATGTTATAACTTAAAAATGTATTTTTTAACATTACGAAATTTTTGTAATCAGTAAATCAGTAGACATTTAATCAACCTCCCCACTCCATCCTTGATCTGTATGATCTATGATCTATGATCTATTGAATTCATGTGATATTTTGTATAAACATAACACAAAAACTTTTATTTATTTGTTTTGTTTTCTTAAACATTCCGTTGTTGCTGTGAAAAATTTATTTATTTGGGTATAATTTGCTATAATCATTTGTTTTACTTATATTTATTCTTTTCATGTCATTATATCTGTAAAAAAAATTTGCATTTCTATACAATACCTTTAAACCGAAATCAGTTAAATCAGTGAAACTTCAAACTAGCCCGTCCATACCTCAACCTTCTGTGAATCATTTGATCAATGATCTAATTGATCTATTGATCAAGTCTATCTTTCAGTATAACATAACACAATAACTTTTATTTATTGTTTTGTTTCTTTTAAACATTATGTTTTTACTAAAATTTATTTATTTGTTAATTTCTTGTATATTTGGTTTTTACTAAATCACATCATTCTAATAGTTAATAAATAAAAAGTTGACAAAGACATACAGTAAAGCAGTAAAACTTTTAAATCAGTAAATCAAACTTCACACACCCCTCACCTTCCCTTACACCTCCAACATTGTCCATTCTATAATCTATTATCTATGGAGTTCTATTGATTATGATCTATTGCATTTCAAGTCATATTTGTATAACAATAACACAAAATTTTTTTATTTATTTTGTTTGGTTTTTTACACATTATGTTTTTACTATAAAAAAATTTATTTATTTTTTTATTGCTTTTAAACATTTTGTTTTTACTAAAAATTTCTTTCTATGTTTGAATCTTAATAAATATGGAATTGCACATACCTTAAAGCAGTTTAAATCAGGTAATCAGTTAAATTCCAAATACCCTCCCTCACTCCATCCTTGATTCTATGATCTATTGATCTAACTTGATCTATTGATTCAAGTCATATTTTGTATAACATTAAACAAAAAACTTTATTATTTTGTTTTTTTCTTTAAACATTATGTTTAACAATAAAAAATTATTTATTTTGTTTAATTTGCTTTAAGTATCATTTGTTTTTAGCTAAAAATCATCTCTTCATCGTTCCATCAACTCTCAAAAAACCATCCCATCCTCTTCCCTCACCCAACCTTAACACGCAGTAAGCAGTAAATTCAGTAAATCAGAATCAAAATGCCCTCCATACCTCTTCATACCCTTCTGTGATCTATTGATCTTAATGATCTATTATCTATTGATCAAGCGTATTTTGTTTTCACATTGTTGCAAAAACCTGTTTGATTTTTGGTGTTCTATTTTTAAACATTTTGTTTTCCTAAAAAAATTTATTTATTTTGATAATTATGTAAAATATTTTTTTTACTAAAAAAATTTTATTTCGTTTTATGTTCTATAATTAAAAAATTTGGCTTATTTACATACCCCTAAAGCAGAAATCAGTTAAATCATTTAAAACAAACTGCCTCCATTCCCCCATCCGTCCGTGATCTATTTGATCTATTGACCTATTGATTAAAGTCATATTTTGTAATAACATAACACAAAAACTTTTTATTTTTGTTTGTATCTCTAAAACCTTTTTCTATTGATAGAATTTATTCATTGTTATTTTTGTTTTGAACATTTTTTTTTTACAAAAATTTATTATTTTGTTTATAACTTTAAAAAATTGCATTACAACCTCGTTATAAATTACTTTAAACAGTAAATCAGTTGTAAAGCCGCTAAATCAGTTAATCAAACTGCCTTTCAGACACCTTCCTACCCATCCCGTGACTCTTATTGATCTACGATTCATGTACTGTGTAACAGTCTACAAAAAAAATTTATCCCCTTTATGTTTATAACTTTAAAAATTTACATGTTTACATACCTTAAGCAGTAAATCGGTAAATCAGTAATCAAACTACCCTCCAAATCCACATATCCATCCATGATCTATTATCTATAGAGATTAATCTTACGCAAAATTGGCATTGCGATATCTGATTATCGTAGCTACTATGAAGTATAATTAAATTCTCCAAACGAGATTCTGATTGCTATATTTTCATCGGCTATATTCATCCATGGACCATTTGTATTAGGCAAGAGTCATTGATTGCACGGTTTAATAATGTTGACATTAGTCGAAATAGGGCCATGTTGTCTGTTTACCATAAGAAGGTAGTGCCTTTGAAAACGGAAAAGCGCCGGTGCTCCAAGATTGAAGAATGTATCTGCTCGATACTATGACAGTTGATAGTAAGTTTGTGCATTGTTACGGCGTAAGCAATCAGCCGCTCTTCTAAGTTTTTCCGCTGGGAATAGGGGAAAAGATCTTGCAGATGGACGAGGAACATAGGTTGGAATTCTCAGGCCACGTTGCACCATGGTCTGCATGCCTTGCCTGTAAAAATTGAGTCGAACGTCAAAGTAGTGGAGGCACGGAAGACTACCAGTCTTTGATTATGCTACAATAGGACGCTTGTAATATCTAGGTTTCCTGTTGTTGTTGCAGTTGCTGCAGCTGCTGCTGATGATGTTGTTTTGCTAGTGTAGTCATTGCTATTGACACTACCATTGAAGGAATGCTGGACGATGTCTAATCATCATAGAATCATTAGCCAAGTTCTGTGCATGTGTGTTTCAATAGGTATAAGGACCGTTTGCGAGCCTTAAGGTTAGCATCGAAATGTTTATTAAATAAATATTATATATTTATTATATATTTATAATGCTATTATTACTATATAGTTTTTTTATATTATTATTATAAAAATTATAATAATATTTTTAGTTATTATATTTAATATGTATATTAAAATATATTAGAAAACGTTTTTAATTTACTTTTTTATTTTTACATTATTATTATAAACTATTTCAAAAACAGATTTTGAATATATTCATATAATATACATTATATAACTATTATAATATAATATAATAAAGCTAAGATAAATCAGTTAAATCCAGTAAAATAATACTGCCTTATTATATCCTACCTATCATATAATTCTATATAAATATATATATATATATATATATATTATAATATAGGTTATATAATATATATATATATCAATTATTTATAGATATATATATATTACTAATATATATATAATGGATGTTGAGTAGTACCCTTTGGCATAAATATACAAAATCCTGGATAATATATCTTTGATTATTATCCTATTAGGTACACTTTTATTAAAAATTTAATAAATTAATATACAAAAATAAATTATATACCTACCACCTGTGTAGTCAATAATTACTTGTGGGTGCTATTACTGACTCAAAACTTTCGCCTTTATGCTGAGGCTTTTTACAATTGTATTAACATTTAAGACCACACAACCGAAGTGAGAGAAAAATTTACTAGCGAATTACGAGTTTTCAGAACTAATTTTTTTTAATATTAAAATTGAATAAATAAATTATGTCATGGAGGCAAGAGTTTCGTTTTTCCTTGGCCGCTTATTGATTTTTTTGGAAGATATATATAGTAGTTTTCTTACCAAATGTTAATATATTACTGCTTTTAAACTATTTTTGACAAATAGTACAAACCAGCTTCAAATATGACATAATGTTTATCACAGGTAAAATTACTATGCGGACCTACTTCATATGGAACAATTTGGTCAATGCATTAAATAATAAAAAAAAAAACACACAAAAATCAAATATAATTTCTCTATCTTAAATTTATTGGAACTGGGTATAGTGAGTCGATATACATAGAAAATCAACTAATCTGAAAGGGTTGAAGAACAGAATACGAACATATTTCAAAAATACGTATATACGTCAGCATCAATGAAATGGAGGCGTAGAAACTTTATTTTACATACGTATTTTTCAGCTTTACGTCACCCAGTTTCCCAATAAATAGTTATGAATCTATTGTTACTTTTGTGTTCTTTAAATAATTTTCATTGCCTACCCATGAAAAGCCGCCATCTGATTAATATATATATATAATTTATTTTATATATATATATATAAATTATCTCAGTAAGAGTATATATTATTAATATTAAAAATATATATTATATCTAATAGTTAAAATACATAAACTGCTCATTATACATATATTCACACTCTCTATATATAATATCTAGTTGAATTTCCTCAATTTATTAGATATATATGTATATACTTATATATTGTCTTAATGATATCTATTGATATACTATTAGATTCATAATATACACATTATTAGTATATATATATATATATATTATATTTATATATATATATATATATAATTATTAATATATATATATAATTATATTAACATAAACACAGTATATTGGTATATATATTATAGTATATTTTGTGGGTATTATATATATATATATATTAGGTGATATTTGGTTTAGATTAACATATAAATAACATTTGTTATTATATTATTACTAAAAAAATATATTTTATTTTATATCTTTATACATTATATATATTATTAATTATATATATATATATATATGTATGATTTATATATATAATAATATTAATAAATATATATATATATATATATCTTATATATATATATATAAAAATATTATGTATATATATTATTATCTAATAATTTATATTATATAAATAAATATATAATTATAAACTACAAATAAGATAAGACTCGTATATATATATATATATAATAGTATAATAAATATGTGCAGTAATTATTCATTATTAGCCAGAAGGCCTAACTGTTACAATTAAAATGACTATAAAGTTGGTATTAGTAGTAATCTATATATATATATATATATATAATATATATTATAGTACTTGTTAAGACTCTTACTTTAAAGACAGAGCGTTCAGTAAATTACGCGAGCAACTCACCCAATCTCCTACATCCCTGCAACAAGAGTGACATTCTTTACCTGTAATCAGTGTTCGACAATTTAGTTCAGGATAAAGTGAGTGCTTAAATTGAATACTATAGAATTAAGTCTCTTAAATAAGATTTTGTGAATTTGTTAATAATTTAAAATTGAATAATCATTGCGTAATAGTATTATTCTTTCAATCTAGATATAAATTTCGTATTCTTCAATAGTAATGGTGTGTTCCAATTGTGTTTTATCGCCAAAAATTGTATTTATATATATAACCATGATATAAAAACAATATAAAAAGTGAATTTTTATATTGTTTATTATCTATTCTAGTAGTTACCATTTTTTAATTGGGTTATTTATTATATATTAAACATTCATTCTTTTATTCTTTTTATTCTGTGTTCAGAAGTCAAAAAATTTTTTATTCCCTTTTAAATATCGGTTATAATGTTCTGTTAGTTAAAAATATACAGTATATTTATAAAATCTCTCTCCCTTTACTGAACCCTATCTCATTCACATTGAGATTTAACTACTGTAATGATATTCACCATATACCAATTATCTCCATCAATCATCATGTGAAATAATTATGTTTTCCAAGACGCTCCATCGTTGATAACATCAATTATTAATAACTTAATTATCGTAATCTGACAATAATAATCGGGAAATTATTGTTCTTCTCTGCGCCTTTTGTTCGTCTTACTGTTAAGTTTTAGTCAAGCAAAATGTGTTAGCGTTTTATGTATACTATGGTCTTTATCAATAAATTTTAAATGCCTAACAGAATTTAATGAAATTTTAGTGTGATGTTGTTACACATGTTTCGTAAATGATTCGCCGTTTGGTTTGCAAAATTCAAAATTCAAATTTAAACGGTATAAAAAATATTTAAAAATGTATTCAAAATTTAAAGTTCAAAGTTTTAAAAGTATTGAAATTACAGTCGAAACTAAATGTAAAATATTAAGTTTTTTTTTTTCTTTTATCTTAGCTAAGCTTTTTTATTTCATAATTAAAATTAAAATAATTTTAGTTTTCTAATTTTTTTCATTTATTTCCTTATTATTAAATTATTTCTTAATTGCTCAACATCTTCATGGAAAATGGAATAAAATTTTCAGAATCAAAAATGCTACCGAGCTGTATTTTTTTTTTTTTTTTTTTTTTTTTTTTTTTTTTTTTTTTTTTTTTTTTTTAAATTTGATTTGAACTGAAGTTAAAAATATTATTATAGTAAAAACAAATCTGTATGTGAGCGAAACCTTTGTTTAAAGACTAACGTTAACATAAAAATTTCTTTACACGCTACTCCCTGAAACAATATTTAAGGAAACAATTATTACATGGTCCCCCTCAATGAAACAATACTTAACTAAAATAATAATAACTCTGGCAATACCTTTGAAACAATGAAATATTTAAATACTAATTACTTTTAATAATAATAAAAATAATGAATAATAATAATAATAATAATAAAATAATAATAATAATAAAATAATAATAATAATAATAATAATAATAATTATTATTATTAATAATAATAATTATTATCATAATAAAATGAATATTAAAATAATAATAATAAAATAATATACGAAAAAATATTCAGATTAATTTCTTTAAAATTCATATAATATATTCTCATGTATATAATAATATACTATATATATTATATACTATAATATATATATATATATATATATATATTTATATATATATATATTATATATCATGAAATAATATTAATATTATATCTTATATATATATATTATATATAATATATTATATATTATATTATTAATATATATTATATATAATATATATATATATATATATATATATATATATATATATTGATATGTATATATATTATATATTATATATATTATATATATATATATCATATATATATATATATATATATATATATGATATATATATTATATATATATTTATATATATCTTAATCTGATAACAACTCCCAGGAAGGCTTTCGCCCTGTCAGTTGTCCAGCGTCTTCTCCTTCTGGCCGGAAATTTTAACCGTAGAACATTCTAGGAAAGACCATTTCTGCCGTAATGGTTTCCGACACCAGTTCTCGAGTTAAACACTCTCAGGTAGGGTTTTGGCCCTTTCAGTAAAACTAGCATCTCTTCCATTAGGCTCCAAAACTGCGTTCTCCGCAGAAGCTCTACCAGAGTGTGTGCGTGTGGACGCCAAATACGTCATTCCCTCCACTTGGTCCAAGGAGTCTCACGGAGCGAAGCGACACGAGATCGTGTTGCATATACTCTGTCGCCTCACATGAACCATGCACAAGAAAACTCTCATACGGTTCTGCACCGCGACGGTAACATCCCAAATCTTCTGTTGAAACACAAATATATATATACATATAATATATTTATAGTATATTATTTTGACTCATTATTATATAAATTATCATATATATTGGCATAGAATTAAATCAAATAAAATATTATATTAGTGAAGGTTAAACTTCAAAATTAATAATATATATCATTTGACAATATGGCACCCATTATACTTATATATAAATATAAAATATATATGTATTATATAATATATATGATGAGAGAGAGAGAATGTTTTAGAATGATTTTTATTTTTATATATAAACTTTATCAAAAATCACCTTAATTTTTTTAGCATCAGTTATTTATAAACATATTATTTAAAATTAAATTTCCATACAGTAATAATATTTAATTATAATTAATGAGAAATATAACATAGTTAAATAGTAAGTATTATAACTGAGAAATGAACTCTTGAGTGTGACATAAAAATCTCAAAAATAGATTGTCGTCAAAATTTCATAATGTATCAATTTCTGTGTAAGCAAATCTGGAAAGCATCACGTCATGTGATACTACATTAAGACTCTCGAGGTAATAATGAGATCATTTTAGGCCAAAGGTGCTTCATTTTGGAGTCATTCGTTTCACCTATTTATATAATTTGATTATGCTTTTGTATTTAATATTTAAATGATAGCCAAATTTAATTACGTTATTATATATTTTTTCTAGAAAATTTCTTTTCGTATAATTAATGTAATGTCACTCTAAAAATAAAAGGAAATTACAAATTATTATGTATATTAATAATCGATATCTTATCGTCTTGCTAATAATTTTCACGCCGAAGTTGTCGTCAAACCTTTTTAAAATTTTTCTTATTTTGCGTACTTTCGAAATATTTGTACGACCCAAATTATTTAAAATAATAGTAAATTACTCTAATACTAAATTAAAATTAGGGAATTAAAAATAATATATTAAGCGCACATGTTACGTACACCTATTTTATAGGGTTCGGATTGATAGTGTTTATGTTATATAGAAATGCGCGCCAGAAGCGCTCCTATTGAAATCAAAGAAATCTCTCTTACAAAAATTTATCCTCAATTTCAAAAATTACGCTCAATAACATAAAAGGTTCTTACTTTATTCCCTTAAATCATTGAGAAGCCGTCTTTTAATGCATACTTACTATAACAGAAGTATGACAAGCTGAAGAATAGATCAAATTTCTTTGTTTTATTTATATACTTGTGCATATGGATAGATGTGATGTTACGATACAATCCGTAACCTGTGATATATATCTCTATCGCAACTCGCTTTACACGTACTTCAATTAACGTCACTTCATACTGAGACAATTGATTGCCATTCATTACGACGCACATCATAGTGGCGTCCAGGTTGTTGGAGAATTCAGTCGCAAATCTCATCCTATCATGAAGTGAACTGTCTGAAGGGACAATGTTCTCGTCATAGCAAAAAGAATTGGCTGTAAATACTATGAGCAGATTTATGGTATCTCCAGCAGTGAATTGTCATGTCCGGAAGTCTTATTCTTAATTAAAATAAGTGCACGGGGAGATTCTGACATGTTGATCGAAATATAGCTCGATGCCATCCAAGCTATTAAACCAGTTACTACTGTAAAAGAGTACGAATCTCAGTAGCTTGCGTTAGCTACGTTAGGTTAGTACAAGTATGCAGAGAGAGAAAGAGAGTAGAGAGAGTGAAGGATAGTATATTAAGAGACGTGATATATGAGAGGTACATATATACTCATATTAGAGTGAGATAACTTAAGGAGAAGATGAGAGAGGATAGAAGAAGAAAGAATGATTATAGAGAGAGAGAGAGATGCCGCTAATTATAAGGTAGTAATAGCCAAGGAGTATGCTAATGTCAAGGGTAGTTGGTTGCGCTAAGTTAAGGCAATTGTATTATAATGATAGATCTGGTGAGTTATTGACGGCAAATAGTTAGAAAGTAGCCCTATAGGTAAATAATTGTGCTGAGTTTCATAAATATTTGGCATCTTTTAATGGTTTTAACCATTAGTTACCAGCTATCATTTGGTTCGAGTAATAATTGGAATTTCATAACCATTAAATTCTTTAATGTTTTAAGTAAAACCTCATTTTGGGCTTCGTGGTTCCCCATCTCATGTGGGGACCTTTCCTTCTTTTGCTTTGATTATTTTTTTTTCCTTTAGGGTAGTAATCATTCATCCTTCGTCAGCGCTCCCTTTCCTCTCTTCTCTTATCATCCACTCTGTCCTTTTGTCTTTATTTCTTGATTTTTCATCTGGGACTCCCTCCTGAGTGTTCACAAACATCCCTGATTCCTCTGAAACTTTCATAATCGAGTTCATAATCGTAAACATATACATTGACGTCAATATTGTGTTGTTAAGCGAATGTTTGCTAACTCAGCACCTCACCCTCACCCTCACCCTAACCCTCACCGGCACCGGCTCAGTACTCCGGCACATGAGACTTCTAAGTATTGAGACTTCTACGTATCGAGAATTCTTCTAACTCATCCTTCCTCCTCAATCTTCTTCTGCTATATGCATTCCACGACCATTTTTTCTTAATATGTCTTCTGACTTCCGATCCGGCTTCTTATATATTATTATATAACAGTGTAGGTGTGTGTGTGTGTCTGTGCGCTCGCGTAGGAGCATCAAGAACATGTCGAAAACGAAGGTCATGACATGCTGAAATAATTAGAGTTCTCAAGAGTAAAATCTGAGAACCATCTATTTAATTTCTTCTATCTCTTTCTAAAGGAATGCTCTTTCTCCTTACTTTACTGGTTAGGCTTCTGAAGTAATCACCTCCCACTAAAGGGGTTATACGTTCAGCGAGTCGATATGCAATCGTCTGGTTCAATCATAAGCTGACGTCCTTCATAACTGTTGTATATAGCTTAGCAAGTTCGAGAGTGGAATCGGTATTGTCTCTAAGTTTACACTATAATAAATGTAAGTGGGTAAAATATAAAAAAAAAGGATACTGGAACTTAATTGTACGTTCAAGAGTAAAATAAGTTTCAGGCTGTATATGGTACCTCTTAATATTTTATATACTTACTCATTACTAAGCATAATCGTATTATAATTGATAACGAAAAAAAAGTCTTGATTTATAGAACTGGTTATCTGAATTTCTATGTTTATTTCTTTTAGTTTATTTTTTTAGTAGAGTTTCAATTAATCAATGTTCGGAACCAAGCGATTTATTGTTGCCAGAGGACGATTTTTTATATTATTTATTTATTTTTGGGTGCTGTATAACTAACACTATCACAATTAAGAATCATTAATCCTTACGCTTGAAAAGTCTTTTCTCAGACCAAATAATGTATTTTAAACAGTATAATGAATTGTAGATTACAGTATCATTAACTGGTCTCAGAAAAATAAAAGTACAAACTTTTTGGGGGGGCCTAGAATCATGTAAGTTCAAAGAGTTTAAAAAACTAATACATCCTGATCCTACAATAATTCTCACGTACAACAATTTAGTCTTCTCAAGACGACTTTGAAACCCTATAGTTTGACACATCTAATAAAGAGGTGTCAAAATTCTATATAATAGATATATCAAAAATTGTGCGGAAATTTCAACGCAGCTGGCGACATAAATGTTGAAGTGCTATCACTTTACACGAACTAAATGCAGCACTGTGACTGAAAAAAACAGGTTTCCAGGCACTATAGAATATTTTCCCTCTTCTCTTGGGCCTTGAAACCCTAAACCATATTATTACTCAGATTCTATCTGTTACGTCAAACCTAGAAAATTTCTAATGTTGAAAATATCTTGCAAAGATGCTGCTTTGCATACCATCGTTTGTACTACTTCCATGCTTTCAGTTTTGCACCTGGTCCTTCTTGCGCTTATATATATAATATTACTACTTTACAGTAAACTTTATTTATTAATAAGGTGGAAAGAAATTATTCCTGAGCATCTGTATATAATATAATATAATATATATATATTATAATAAAATATTAATATTATATATTATAATTTAATAATATATTTATATATTTTAATTATACTATAACTTAATATATATATAATATATTAATATAGATAATATATATAATTTATATATATTCATATATAATAGTATACTATATAATTAAATATATATATATAATAATTGGTTCCTTTATCTCTAATTAAGAGAATTTTCCTTCTTCGGTAATATGAGAAAAGTGAAAATTTCGTCAGTTGAGCGAGTTATCGTGAAAAGGCTATGAAAAATAATTGATTTTTATGCTAAAATTTATTTATATTCACTTGGCTCTGTCGAAGAACCGTTTACTCGAATTTTGCGTCGTCAGGAGCAACCAAGGGCGTGTGTTGAAAGTTTCTCTACCCAATGGCGGTTCGACAGATGGTTCTGCGCCATCTGCAAGTGGAAGAGGGGCGGTGCTCCCAAACAAGATTTCACTATTATCATTTTAATTGAAGAAAGAGGCAGACTCAAAGAAAAGGAGAGGGGAGATTGTGGAGGGAGGGTTGTTTTTGAGGAGACAGGTAGGGGAGTGAGTGACTCAGGTGTACCAGCCACACGAGGACACAAAACGAGCGAGAACAAACATCAGTCGGAGTCAAGTTTCTAAAGAGGGTGGAAGTGATTCAAAAACTCTCCAAAATATGAGGCAATTTTTTTCCGAATTTATCTCTCGTTAATAATCGCAAGGAAATATTTGCCTTATTTTAGGAATAAACAAAGCTCATTTTCGGAGATTTTGGAAAAATTTCGCTTCAATGGAGAAGAATTAAACAAGGTTTTAAAAACTGGACAATAGGAAATGCTTCATCAGTCTTCGTGCTTCGGAGACGGTAAGGAACTTTTTTCTCATTCTTTAATTATATATATATATGATATTAGATAAATAACCTAATATATATATATACCTATAAATATTATAATATTGAATATTATAATACTATACTATATATATATATTATATATATATAAAATAATATTAATATTTATTAATTATATATATAAATATATATATATATATATATATATATATATATAAGTATATATATATATATTTATAAATGACCTATATGATAAATTTAACTCAATCTCCAATCCCTTATATTATAGCGAACATCAAAAGAGCTCATAAAATAATTAATTAAAAGTATGGTATCTCACTAGTATACTATATAGTAGAGTTATAGTGATGATATATATAATATGTAATATATATATATAGGTATTGCTCTAGTCGAAAAGTTAATCTTACTTTCACATATATATTTATTTTCTCCTTTAAAGTAATAAAAGTAATATAATTACCTAAATGGAATAATAATTTAATAATCAAAAATATACATGAGTGAAAATTTTAAGTAATTAGAATAATCAGATCATACTTAAATCCATAAATTGCAGTGAATAACAATACAGAAATACGTTCAAATAATAAGTAGTAATAATAATAATAATATAATACATAATAAATAAATAATAATACATAAATAATAAATATAAATAAAATAATAATATATATGTTTAGAGGAGTTGTGGACATAAATAATAATAATATTTTAATAGTATTATTAATAAGGCTGAGTAGATTTATAAATTAAATTGATTACAAAATTTGAGAAAAGGATAATTAATTATTAATAGATAACATGTTGAAAATTCATACAATAAATTTATTAATTATATATTATTAGTTAATATTTAAATAATTAATATTAGTAAATTTATTTAGATTCCTTAATCTATTATTATTATTAATTATATCAGTAGTACGATAGTATTATACCAGCAAAGAAGTCACCACAACCTAGTTGTAGAAGTGATGTAATGTAAAGTTTCTTTAGAAAGAAATCTGAGTATTTCAACTTACTTCAGTAGTCTGTATTTCCCTTAATCTTAGAAAAATAAGGTACAAAAAAGGAAACGATTCTAAATATTGAGTGTGAATGTAATACATACGATCAGATAAACTATTATTCTCTAATAGTGAAAATATTATCTAAATTTGAAGATGTCTTAAAGATTGAATGTGAATAATTATAACAACTTACAATTAATATCTTAATCTTAAATAAATAAATATATTTATATATTAATTAGAATCCTACTCAAATAAAACATATAATAATATAGTCTTTATAGTGGAACCATACTAATAATAATCTCCAAGTTTATTATATATATATAATCCTTATAATCATTTCATTCAGTGTTTCTTTTTTCAATACTTCACCTGAATAATATAAATTCACCCAGGAGTACTTACTGTAATGGGGGTCAATAAAAGTTCGGCGTCTGTCCCTTTTATATATTATTTTTTTATATATTTAACTTTATTATTATTATATTCATATAGTTTCATTATATATTTTTAGACATCTATATATATTTATTTCTCTTTCCATATATTTTAAATATATTTTCTGTATATTTGTTATTTATCTTTTGGCATTTTGGTAAATTGAATAAGTCTCTTCTAATAAATGTATTAGAGACGGGATTATTGAGGAATTGCTAAGAGAGTTAAATTGACTGCCACGCAATTTCTTTCATATCCAATTTTTGTGGACTTTCCGATTTTCGTGTCTCATTGGAAGAGACGTCCAGAAAGAACCATGTTGGAGCCTCCTCCAGAGTTTAAACTTTCTTTTGAATAAATAAAGCAGACTTAAATTATAGCCTTATGTTAAAAAAAAAAAAAGACGAAGTTTACAAAAATCTTGAAAACCTTTATTTTAAGAATTTCTTTTAATAGCGATTGCATTTCATCAGAATTATAAATTATATATTAAGTATTTTTTTTTTCATTTTTATTGTGTTAAGTAAAAATTCTTAGGTAAAAGGTGTTTTAGCTGACTTTGCATTGCTTTTCTATTATGTTGGTGATTAAATATATTAAATATTTTTTTTTGTTTCACTTTGGATTTAGGAGTTCGAACTAAAATAAATTAACCAACTCATATGTAATATATACTGATACCTTAAGTGAATAAACATTTCTACTTAATGTAAACATAAACCTAAATCGTAATTTAATTCAATCACCATGAACTCAGAGCAATAAATAAATCTCAGAATTACCATTTTTATGCATCAAACCCTTGCTTACTTATAATAATCAGTACCGAATTACAGTATCTTTATTCAAGTTTAAATATATTAATAGCTATATAAACAAATGTGTAATATAAGTAAATATGTTTAAATATTGCATGATTCCCTTATTTTTGTATATGAGTATTCATGAGTTTATTAAAGCTTGGCATAATAATTTTCTCTCCCATATTATTTCGATTAATAAAGAATCTGGTGAACTTCTCGTCTGATAAACTCTTTCAATATAAATCAGACGGTGAGTTTCTAGAATTCAAACAAAAGTCTCTCATATTACTCGTAAACAAGTGTTTAAATAAGTAGATCGTTATTGGATAGTTTCAAAGTATATTAAATAATAATATATATATATATACTATATAATATATAATATTATAATATATTTATTATAATATATTAATATATACTTGATATATATATTATATAATTATGTGCTATATATACATATTAATTATATACCTAAATCATTCATATACCGATTAAAAAAAAAAAAACTAGCTTCTTTATCCAAAAAAAACTAATAATATAACATATAAAAATAAACCAAAACATGATAAAACATGTCATTTATATTCAATATATTACATAACTTATATATTGGACTCTATAACTATACATATACTATACTATTATATATATATAATCATATATACAATTAATATATTAAAGAAATATATATACCATCATACTATATATATATATATATATCATACTACTAATAATATATCATATGATACTACTATACTATATATATAATATATATATAATACTATATATATATACTACTATATATATTGCCCTTACTGACAAGCTTTTGGATCGTACCAATGGAGTAAACTTTCGGTATATATAAACTAATATATATTTATATATATATATATATATATATATACATAACTTATATACTAACATATATATATATATAATAATATACTAATTATATATACTATAAATAATATTATAGTAAACTCAGCCTTAGATGGCTGCGACGCATGAAAATAAAACTCCTGAAAGCATCGGGTCCCAGTAAATTGAATCATTGCGGGGAAACGCGAAAAACGATTACAAAGACTGAATTACAAAATAAAAGGAGTGTAAATTAGAAAACGCGAGATGTATATAATGGGAGTCCAAAATTAGGGAATAGAAAACCACCGAAAAAAACTATCACCAGCTATGCTGGCAAAATCGCCTGATTGGTTAGTGTGAAAAAAGTTTAATTGACAGCCGTGCACATAATCACAACAAATATATTCTGAATACACAATAAAAATAAAAATATTAAAAAATTAATATATGTTCGAACGTAGGACTTGAGCTTGCCGTCGCGATCGGTCGTCGGTCGTCGGTCGTCGGACGAGATAATAGTTTATGAAACATTGAGTGCCAAGATTGCTTCTCGACAATGAAGAAAGGGTTACTTTTACAATGTAAAATTTCATCCGATTGCACGACGAATTATAGGATTCTCCGCCCGGGACCGGCTTTTCACCACATATTTTCATTTCACAGAATACTAAGTTATAGTATATTATACTATATAAATTTCTTACCTATATAGTAATAACTAATACTACTAATATATATTTATACTAGTCGTGTCATTCTTATTATTATAAAAAAGTATATACTATATATATATATATATATATATATATACATATATTATAATATATATATATGGCCAATTCGATATCCATATGGAATTCTTCCTAGTGTGAGATTTTGACGTATCCAATCCTTTACCCTAGCAGAGTTCCCGACTCTGGTTCGCGATCCTATAGACGCATATTTTTTATTTATGTTTTTCATCATAGTACTGAGCCTCTGGCAATAAAATTATTTAGATATCGATGAACCTATACAATTATACATTCAAGTCATTTTTCCCTAAACCTTTTGAAATTATAAAAGGAACGGACAACTATATATCTTGGACGGGTGATCCGC
This sequence comes from Trachelipus rathkii, assembly GCA_015478945.1. Lineage (NCBI taxonomy): Eukaryota > Metazoa > Arthropoda > Malacostraca > Isopoda > Trachelipodidae > Trachelipus > Trachelipus rathkii. Next base: position 1,776 of record JABUQX010136397.1, on the reverse strand, counting down.
TAAAAGCTCGAACAATGCGAATATAACTATAGCCAGATTTCGAGAAACCTCCCTACGACGACATCCTCAATCACTCCCTGTACAATTTTATATCTTGCTCATCATTGATGAATAGACACGGTCACTCTTCCTCAGGCAGCGTCTCCCCACCAGCGCTGCTTAGCCCCACACGGCCCCAGGTTAGTTATCTACGGACGATGAACATGGCACTAAGATTTGTAAACTTCGATACTGGAACAAGTCTGCCAATACCAGAGGCCATTCCCCTTGAAGAATACCTGCAGTAGACCAAGCGACTCGAAGTAACACACGTTACCCTTACTCAACTTTTGACCGAACCCCAGGACCACAACGATCTTACTCTAAATACCACATATTTAAAATTACCAATTATAAAATAAAACTACAATAGTTTCTGCTCAAACAGATATTCCTTTTTTTTTGTTTCTCATTACTAAAATTTTTTGTAATATCCAGTAAAACGTAGGTCTATTTTAACCTATGTGATTAATATCCACTTCCTATCATAGCTGGACACTTATTAATCAAAAACTCACGGATCCATTAAAAAACAGTGAGTTGCTCACATCAGAGTACTCCACTAATATAGCCATGTAAGGATAGGTGTTAATCAGTTTATAATGGTCAAACTGGCAACGGACTCTAAAGATTTGAGTAAAGTCATGGCCGACCAAATATAATTTAGACACTGACCAGATATTTTAATAAGCGTACATTTATTCAAACAACACTTATATCTCTAAGAAATTATAGAAGATTTTGACAAATGTGCGGTCTCGATCAAACGAATCATTAAATATGCTTTCTGGTTCTTTCAAAAACGAACCGGAAATATGCCATTGAATCGGCAGTAATGGGCTACTTCGGCCAAAAATGTAAATAGTTAGCGCCGGGATGATTATGCCATAGTTTCGGATATCACTTGATTGCATCTTTTTAACTACAGCTATGTCCTTAGAGACCCCAAATTTGATTGATTACTAGTTGTCTCATATGTTGAACTTTCGTCCCAGTCATGTGCTGCTCGCCCTTCCAATTCATTTATTCCTAGTCAGCTTTGTTTTAATTGCCTTTAGTCTTTCAAAATTAAGCCTAACTTGGGTATTATCCAAGATTCTTATTTGGTACCTTTTCTATATTATTTTTCACATGTATTATTATTATTATTTTATATTATTATTCATTATTCAGAGGTTACTTTTTTATTCATCTATTTTATTATTATTAGTTAATAGATTTTATTCATTATTATATATTTATTATATTCATATATGAATGTATTATCGAATATTTCATACTAATAAATAATTATTATATATATAAAACTATTATTATTATTATTTCTCATTATATTTATTATTATTAGTTATAATTATCTCCTGTGCAGATGTTCTATTCTGTATTTACCAGAGATCCTCCAACTCATTATTCAGGACGTCGAGTGCCTCGATTCTAATTATCAATTCTAATCTAATCCATAATACCCACATTACATATATTTTATCTTTGTAATATGGATCATTATGTGAACTGATGTTGTTCAATACTCAATCGGACAACGTAATTAAATTATTATTATTCATTAGACTTAGCTAATAATAGCTTTCAATCAATCACAATTAATTCATTATTTACCTTATCATATTTATTTAATTCATAATTATAATAATTACTATTCTTAAACATCTTTATTACTCAGTCTTGTATTTTTTATTTTGCCCCTTATCTTGAATTTATTATTAATTCACATTTCAT
>JABUQX010136395.1:47500-48772 GCA_015478945.1 Trachelipus rathkii | reverse complement strand
TGCCAATGGCAGGTGCCAAGTGAGTGCCAATGAGTGCCAAGTGAGTGCCACATAGTGTAAGTGAGTGCCACATAGTGCCAACTGAGTGCCACTTTTTCCAAGCCTTTTCTAGCCTCTCCTGAGCCTAGAATAGCCCTAATGGATGTCTACCCCTATGTTATAAGGTATGAGGATTCGAATGGTGTATATTACAAGTTGCTAGGATGCTTCCTACTATGAGTTAGTCTTTTTCTAACACTTATACACACGTACATATAAGCGCTTACACTCTCCATAGACACTTACATTAAACCATATACACTTACACTCACCACGCACAGGTGCACTTACACTTACACTCACACACTCGATATTTTGAAGCCTCAACTTGATGTCTCAGCATAAATGCCTCAGCATTGATGCCCCAACTTTGTTGCTCCATCATAAATGCCTCAGCATTGATGCCTCAACTTTGAAGGTTCGTCTTTGATGACGTCATCTTTGATGCCGTCATCTTTGATACCATCTATATTGATGATTCATCTTTGATGAAATCATATTTGATGGCTCATCTCTACCCTACATCAAAGAACAGAATTAATATTAATGTCTAACCTATGTTATAAGGTGATCACCAGGACGCAGCATGATCTCTCCGCTTGAAGAGCCAACCACGCACCCGCAGGTGCGTCCCGCAGCCGAATGAAAATATATATACTATAAGTCATTCATTTTTAATTGTACGAAATTTTATTAAAAACATATACTTCCATACCTTAAAGCAGTAAAAGCAGTAAAAAACAATAGAGTGTTTATTACCTAGCACCTAGGGTTAGTATGCCTTTGTTTACTGCTTTACCTGCTAACTTTCTGCTTTACTGCTTTAACTCATGTTTTACTGCTTTAACTTTCTGCTTTACTGCTTTAACTCATGTTTTACTGCTTTAACTCTCTGCTTTAACTCTCTGCTTTACTGTTTTAACTCTCTGCTTTACTGCTTTAACTCCTTTTTTTTACTACTTTATGTTTTTTTTTTATTTTGTTTTATTACTTTTTATTTATTATTTCTATTTTTATTTTTGTTTTAATACTTTTTATTTTTAATTTGTAATGTAAGAATAAAAACACACAGAGTTTTCGGCTATATAAACATTTTATTTTAATAAAATTGTACGAAATTTTATTAAAAACATATACTTTACATACCTTAAAGCAGTAAAGCAGTAAAACAATAGAGGTGTTATTACCTAACACCTAGGGGATTAGTATGCCTATGTTTTACTGCTTTACTGC
>JABUQX010136395.1:37500-42500 GCA_015478945.1 Trachelipus rathkii | reverse complement strand
TAGTAAAAGTTATTTTAAAACTTGATAGTTATAAAATTTATAAACAAAAAGTATTAACAGTTAATAATAAATTCTTTGTTCAAAAATAATGATTGATTTATTATAGAAGTTTTAAGAAACTTTGAAATAATTTTAGTTGTATTTGAATGAGTAATATAAATGTACGTTTTTAATTAAAACATAAAATGTTTTAATAAATTATACGTTATATGTGTAAGTGAGTGTGAGCGGGTGTGTGTGTGTGTATGTGTGTGTGTGTGTGTGTGTGTGTGTGTGTGTGTGTGTGTGTGTGTGTGTGTGTATGGAAATAAGTTAGGGCAGGGTGTAGTAAATCTGTGTGTGTAAGTAAATCTGTGTGTGAGTGTAAGTAAATCTGTGTGTGAGTGTAAGTAAATCTGTGTGAGTGTAAGTAAATCTGTGTGTGAATTATAGTGTAAATGTAGCAATTGTCTATGGACAAATGTAAAGTGTCATAGTGAATAATGACTGTATAAATTATCATAGTGAATGTGTGTATAAGTTGTAAGAGATGTGTGTGTGTGTGTGTGTGTGTGTGTGACCACATGTGTATAAGTGTAAATGTAAGTGTATATGGGAAAATGTAAGTGTCATAGTGAATGTGTGTATAAGTGTCATAGTGAATGTGTGTATAAGTGTCATAGTGAATGTGTGTATAAGTGTCATAGTGAATGTGTGTGTGTGTGTGTGTGTGTGTGTGTGTGTGTGTGTGTGTGTGTGTATGTGTGTTCTAAAAAATAAAAACATAGGCATGAAGTAAATAACACTAAGTATAATAAAAATAATAAAAATAAAATAAAAATAATAATAAAAATAAATAAAAATAATAATAAAATAAATAAAAAGTATTAAAACAAAATAAAAAACATAATGTTAATAAATATATGAGTTAAAACAGTAAAGCAGAAAGTTAAAACAGTAAAGCAGAAAGTTAAAGCAGTAACCAAGAAAGTTAAAAACAGTAAACAGAAAGTTAAGCAGTAAAACATGAGTTAAAAGCAGTAAAGCAGAAAGTTAAACGCAGTAAACAGTAAAACAAAGGCATACTAATCCCCTAGGTGTTAGGTAATAACACCTCTATTGTTTTACTGCTTTACTGCTTTAAGGTATGTAAAGTATATGTTTTTAATAAAATTTCGTACAATTTTATTAAATAAAATGTTTATATAATGAAACTCTGTGTGTTTATTCTTACATTACAAGTGAAATAAAAAAGTATTAAAACAAAAATAAAAATAGAAATAATAAATAAAAAGTATTAAAACAAAATAAAAAATATAAAAGAAAACATAATGTTAATAAATATATGAGTTAAAGCAGTAAAGCAGAGAGTTAAAGCAGTAAAGCAGAACTATGAGTTAAAGCAGAAAAGCAGAAAGTTAAAACAGTAAAACATGAGTTAAAACACATAGAGCATACTAATCCCTAGGTGTTAGGTAATAACACCTCTATTGTTTTACCGCTTTAATTAGTTGTGAAACTATGTTTTAATAATAAAATTTCGTACAATTTTATTAAAATAAAATGTTTATATAGCCGAAACTCTGTGTGTTTTTATTCTTACATTACAAATTAAAAATAAAAAAGTATTAAAACAAAAATAAAAATAGAAATAATAAATAAAAAGTAATAAAACAAAAATATAAAAGAAAACATAATGTTAATAAATATAGGAGTTAAAGCAGTAAAGCAGAGAGTTAAAACAGTAAAGCAGAGAGTTAAAGCAGAGAGTTAAAGCAGTAAAACATGAGTTAAAGCAGTAAAGCAGAAAGTTAAAGCAGTAAAAACACCGATTAGAAACTGCAGTAAAGCAGAAAGTTAAAAAGCAGTAAAGCAGTAAAACAAAGGCATACTAATCCCCTAGGTGTTAGGTAATAACACCTCTATTGTTTTACTGCTTTACTGCTTTAAGGTATGTAAAGTATATGTTTTTAATAAAATTTCGTACAATTGTAGTAAAAATGAATGACTTATAGTATATATATATTTTTCATTCGCTCGGCGGGACGCACCTGCGGGTGCGGGTTCGTGGGACTTCAAGCGGAGAGATCATGCTGCGTCCTGGTGATCAGCTTATAACATAGGTTAGACATTAATATTAACTCTGTTCTTTGATGTAGGGTAGAGATGAGCCATCAAATATGATTTCATCAAAGATGAATCATCAATATAGATGGTCTCAAAGATGACGGCATCAAAGATGACGTCATCAAAGACGAACCTTCAAAGTTGAGGCATCAATGCTGAGGCATTTATGATGGAGCAACAAAGTTGGGGCATCAATGCTGAGGCATTTATGCTGGGGCATCAAAGTTGAGGCTTCAAAATATCGAGTGTGTGAGTGTAAGTGTAAGTGTATCTGTGTGTGGGTGTGAGTGTAAGTGTATATGGTTTAATGTAAGTGTCTATGGAGAGTGTAAGCGCTTATAAGTGTCATAGTGTGTATAAGTGTTAGAAAAAGACTAACTCATAGTAGGAAGCATCCTAGCAGCTTGTAATATACACCATTCGAATCCTCATACCTTATTACCTAGGGGTAGACACCCATATTAGGTGCATTCGGGGCTCAGGGGAGGCTAGAAAAGGCTTGAAAAAAGTGGCACTCAGTTGGCACTATGTGGCACTCACTTGGCACTATGTGGCACTCACTTGGCACTCATTGGCACTCACTTGGCACTCATTGGCACTCATTGGCACTCACTTGGCACTCACCTGGCACTCACCTGGCACTCATCTAATACTCATAGAACACTAATAGAACATCCCTAGGTACTTCTTACGTTGATTGGGAACCATCAAAGCCCTCAAGTTAGCGTGGGTCAAAATTGACCCATGGTATATGGTAAGGTCAAAGGCTAAATATCATGGTCAAACAAGGTAAAGACATCAAAAACGGGCTAAGTCCCTAAAGGAAGGACAAAAAAATTACCGTGGGTCAAATTTGACCCATGGTATATGGCAAGGTTAAAGCCGAAATATCATGGTCAAACAAGGTAAAGACATCAAAAATAGGGGGCTAAGCCCCTAAAGGAAGATCAAAAATTACCGTGGGCAAAAAATGACCCATGGAAGATCAAAGGGTTGGTCGAAAATTTCCGTGGGCCAAAATTGACCCATGGAAGACCAAAGGGTAGCCAAAAATTACCGTGGGTCAAAATTGACCCATGGTATCTGGCAAGGTGGTCAAACAAGGTAAAGACATCAAAAAATAGGGCTAAGCCCCTAAAGGAAGGACAAAAAATTACCGTGGGTCAAAATTGACCCATGAAGGACAAAAAGGGTTGGTTGAAAATTACCGTGGGCAAATGACCCATGGAATACCAAAGTTGGTCGAAAATTACCGTGGGGGCAAAAAATGACCCATGGAAGACCAAGGGTACCCAAAAATTTCCGTGGGCCAAAATTGACCCATGGAAGACTAAAGAGGGTAGCCTAAAATTACCGTGGGCCAAAATTGACCCATGGTATCACAGCAGATGGTCAAACAAGGTAACGACATCAAAAAGGGCTAAGCCCCTAAAAGGAAGATCAAAAATTACCGTGGGCAAAAATTGCCCACGGTCGAATTAGGGGGCGTAAAATGAGAGTGTACGGATGCTTCGCATCCGTCTGGCACAACCCTTCTTCGAAGGGTTGCCAAAAATCAGGGTTGCCGAAAAAAATAATGGGGGTTGCCAAAAAATTTGGGTTCTCAAAATTTGGGTTCTCAAAAAAAATTTGGGTTCTCAAAAACTATGTTTCTCAAAAATTACGGATTCTCTAAAAACTAGGGTTTTCAAATACCGTGGGCCAAAAATGACCCATGGAAGACCAAAAGGGTTGGTCGAAAAAAAAGGTCAAGCCCCAAAAAGGTAAAGGCCCAAAAAGGTCAAGGTCAGGTAAAAAATGGGGCTCAAAAAGGCCTCAGAAAGGTCGCTGGTCACTGTGGTTTCGTGCTCCAATATATGTGGGCCCTACTACTCGTGTGGGCGTTAAGTAACTTTACCATATATATATATATACACATATATATATATATATATATATATATATATATATATATATATATATATATATATATATATTTCTTTATCTTTACTGTTAATATAAATAACATATATATATATATATATATATATATATATATATATATATATATATATATATATATATATATATATATATATATATATATATATATATATATATATATTGTGGTGGTGTGAGAGGGGGCTGCGACCACCACTGATGAGTCCAAAGCAGCCCCCTGGGACGAAACGCCAATTCATCGCGACAATGCTCACTCTCTTCAACATCATCTAGTCTTCAGCTAATGAAGGTGGTTCTCAAGACAACTACTTACCTCCCTTCATATTGGTGACCACCGGAGTGACTAGTGCCACTGGAGTGGCACAACGAACACCAGCCAGCATCCCATCTTCTCTCAAAGTTGTTCGCCGTGGTAAGACATTTCGTTGTAGAGTTTGTTTTACCACAATCGTTCAACGCGGCATTACATCAATTCAAGTTTCTTCTGCTGGGCGCTGCTCTGTTCGGTCATCCTGTAACGCCTGTACTGTGCTTCTCACTGCAGGTGCAGACCAACTGCACGTAAGAGTACAGAGTGGTCGAAGCCTTCTCAGTGGCTTTAATGTGTGCACACCTGGCTCTCATCTGACAGCTGACCAACGTCCTTCCAGGTGCGCAGAGCGGAGTGTGCTCGCGGCATTGTCACTGGGGGGGAGTTCTGTGGCGTCTGGGGCAGGGGGCTGCTAGCACCACTGAAGAGTCCAAAGCAGCCCCCTGGGACGAAACGCCAATTCATCGCGACAATGCTCACTCTCTTCAACATCATCTAGTCTTCAGCTAATGAAGGAGGTTATATATATATATATATATATATATATATATTATATATATATATATAATATATATATATATATATATATATATATATATATATATATATATATATCTTTAACTCTATATATATATATATATAT
>JABUQX010136395.1:17500-25000 GCA_015478945.1 Trachelipus rathkii | reverse complement strand
CAACATATATATATATATATATATATATATAACATAATATATAACTTATATATATATATATATATATATACTATATTTATATATAACTATATAATATATATCTTCTGCTATATATATATATATATATATATATATATATATATATATATATATATATATATATATATATATATATATATATATATATATATATATATATAACTATATATATATATATATATATTTTCGCTTCATTTTTCTGCTAAAATGTTGCGGGTTAACTTATTATTCCTTTTCCAGCTATTGTGGTTTTTGAGAATATGAGTTGTAGTTTAAACCAAATTTCATATATATATATATATATATATATATATATATATATATATATATGCAACCTCTATACTTATATATATATATATATATATATATATATATTACCTCTATATATATATATATATATATATATATATATATATATATATATATATATATATATATATATATATATATATATATATAAATATATATATATGCCAACCTCTATAAGATCTACAATCCATATCTCACAAATTACAATAGCTACGGCGAAAAGGAATACATTTTTGGAATCTGGTAAATTTAGTGCGGAAAATAAAAAAAATAAAATAAAAATAAAATCATATCTCTAAAAACTACAATAGCTACAGGAAAAGGAATACATTTTGGAATCCTTGTAAAATTCTTAATTAGGAAAATGTAAAAAAAAGTAAAATAAACATAAAAAATGGCTATTTCTTTTTTTTTTTTAGGGAGCTCGAGCCGGCGGGGACATAATATATGGTAATATTATTTTGTAAAGGTATTACACGGCAATGTAGGGGCTCGAGCCGACAGGGGACAGGAGGGGACGTTTTCCATACCCCGTAGAGAGGGGCGGAGGAACGCGACCCAAATACCAAGAGCGGGGGTTCGGGGCCACTCCCTGGAGAGGGTGAGTCCTACCCGTGGTTTCCAGGCCGAAGACCCCATTTCCCTTCCATCGGTGCAGTAACACCCAGCAGGGTATTCTTTAGTTAAAAAGCTAAATTTACTAGAAAGTCTACTTGACGCAACAAGTAACGTATAAAGGTCTCTCTGAGACAGGCTTAATCATATTCCTATAGATAACTCAACAATAGTTTTTATTATTCTTATTTTGTTACAATAAAGGTGCTTACCAGGATTCAAAATGTATTCCTTTTCCTGTAGATAGTAGCCAGTTTTGGATATCGGTTTTAATTTTTGTGCCTTTTTCTTCAGTTTTTAGGGTTCTAATGCAAGTCCCTTCCAGTGTAAATGTTTGTGGAGATTTTTGAAATTCTGGATTGCATTTCTTCATAAATATTCTATATATATATATACATTTCTGTTTCTACATCATGTCTCATATATATATATATACTGTATATATATATATATCTATTCTATCTTCTCTTCTCTATCTCTTATATCATATCTGATACAGCATTCAGATGTCATCATGTCTTAAGAAACTTCTTCTATTACAAATCTTCAGCTTTTGGAATAATACTTTGAATCTGATTATTAGTGTAGACTTCTAAAAATATATTACATGAAAGAATAATTTAGATCAGTAATTCACATGGAAGACTCATGAAAAGCTAATAAAACTCAAAATTGTGGGCAGTAGTGCATATGATAATCTCTGATAGAAGGTATGTTATTCTTTTTATTCAGTTTCATTAGAAATAATCGACTTTCTGTCAGTGCTTTACCATTCTTCACAGGAACAGATAGCAGGGCATAGACAGGATCTTCCACCCAGCAGGAGAGATTGAGTTTACCCTATGACATGTCAATCACCAGACTGAGAATTTGATACTCTGGAAGACAATCATCTGTTCTTTTTGTTCTATAGTTACATTGGAAGGCCAGAGTTTCAAATATACTATCAGGGCAGTATCTGGGTGACCTTCACCCAGTAAAAACAGTTTGTAAATCTCATTATTTTGTGAAATATGAAAGTCTCAACAGGACCTTTCTACAATCATGTGCTCATTATGTGTAGCTTTAATATTTTAATATTTTAAGAGCACACTTTACATTTCTATGTGAGAATTTATAAAACATTACCCTTTTTTGTGTCTAATAGTTTGGAATTACTCATCTTATAATTATGTGTTATTTTTTTTTTCACTAAAAATTGGACCAGCATTCCAGCAATGTATTCCGTTTTACTGTAGTATTAATAGCTTTTAAAGATACAGTTGACGGACAACCTAAAGACTGATCATACATATCTGTATATATATATCTAAACATACTTTCTATAACTATTTTATTTTCAAATCTGTATTTCTCTGCTTATATAAATATATATATAGCATGTATATAGATACATATATCCCAACTCATATATATATATATAACTATCTCTGCTATATATATATATATATATATATATATATATATATATATATATTTCGCGTGAATGCATGGTACACGAATGTACATACAATAAAGCAGGGCTGCCGAGCAGCAGTTTTGGGTGGAGCCAGAGCCGAAATTTAATTTTTGGGGTGGAGATGGAGTCGAATTTTTTTCGGGTTGAGCTGAAGTAGCAGACAAGAAGTGGCAGCTCATATTCTCCTTTAATCACAAATATCCTTACCTTACAGCAAAGAAAATTCAAGCAGGGAATTTGACTGCAGGAAATTTTTATAGAGAATTGAAGCATCTAATTAATGCTTTCGAAAATAGAGAGATTTTAGCAAATGATTAAATATTTTATTATCATAAATTTTTTTTCCTTTTTCTTTTATACAAATTTTCTTAAGCTTAAGTTATAATGAATATAATTTATGAAACGTGTCGCCACCAAATTTCAGATAAAATGTATTGTACAGTAAACATAAATGATAAATAAAAAACAGGAATCTGGGTCAGAGTCAGGCAGTTCATCAGTTTCAGGAATTCTTTCTTGTAGTATCTTGTCAGACGAAGATGAAGAAGCCAAATTTGATAGAGAATGGGACCAATTGGAGCTTGCAGAAAAGCCTCCAACCCAAAATCCTTAAAGAAATATAAAATTGGATTCCTCCCCCCCCTCCTTCTTCTTTACTGACCACCATGATCTCCGTCTTTTCTGTGTTCTTAGTCAAACCGGCCTCTAAGCCATTCGTAAAACATGTCACCACCTCTCTCAGCCAATCTCCCACTTCCAGCACATGCAAGTTATCCGCGTGTACCCAGAATATCAACGTTCAAATGCTTCTATATCCCTCTCTTACCTTTATCACTACATCCAGATATACTACAGAAACAAACAATATATATATATATATATATATATATATATATATATATATATATATATATATATATATATATATATATATATATATATATATATATATATATATATATATATATTCTATATCTTTATATATATATATATATATATATATATATATATATATATACAATATATATATATATATATATATATATATATATATATATATATATATATATATATATATATATATATATATATATATATATATATATATATATATATATATATATATATATATATATATATATATATATATATATATATATATATAATATATAGGCACTTATCCCTTTAAAAGGATGTTACATAAAAATGTTACATATCGAAATATCGCTGAACCCTAATCGTCTAACCATACACTGTGACGTGTTAACTTAAACTCCAATAGAAGAAGAGAAAAAGTTGCCACATGTTGCTTTTTATATCATGTTAATTTTTATATGTTAATTTTGTTTAAATTTTTTTTTTTATATATTATTAAGGGGCTCGAGCCGACGGTGGGACAGAGGGGGGGACGAAGTCCCCCCGTCGTCCCCGCTGAGGCCGAGAGACCCTGACTCTTTGACATCTTGGCGATTTAATCTTGGGTATTCCTTTAGTTTAAAAAATAAAAAAAACTTATTGGCAACCTTGTCGCTCTATATTGCCTTGAAATAATCGAAAAAAATCGATTACATCGCTCGTTCGATATATATCGGTTAACATCCTTTTAAAGCGAAAGTTCCTATATATATATATATATATATATATATATATATATATATATATATATATATATATATATATATATATATATATATATATATATATATATATATATATACAAGATAAAAATATAAATATATATATATATATATATATATATATATATATAGAGTTTAGGCAGTGATTGATGGTACAAATATTTACAAGTAGGAGAGCCCTATTGATGAAATATGAAGGAATCAAATAGATTCTAAGGTTAAAATTTAATAAAAATTATTAAATATAAAAGTTATCTAAATAAAAACAACAACAACAACGCTTATGCCACTGTATGCAAAAAAAAACTTATGTATATGCTGCTAAGCTGCAGATTATCAATTCAGGGTCAGCCTCTAGAAGAGCCACAATCCATATCTCAAAAACTACAACAACTGGAATACATTGCTGGAATGCTGGTCCAATTTTAGTGCGGAAAATGTAAAAAAAAAAAAATAAAAAAAAAAAAAAATATATATATATATATATCTCAAAAACTACAATAGCTACAGCGAAAAGGAATACATTTTTGGAATCCTCGTAAAATTTTGGATAGGAAAATGTAAAAAAAATAAAAAATAAAAATTATTGTTAATAATTATAGTAATATGATTAGAGGGCCTATTTAGAGACCTTTTATTGGTTACTCGTTAAAATAAATAGACTTTCTATTAAATTTTGCTTTTTTTTTTTTAACTAAAGAATACCCCAAGGGTATACCGCACCGATGGCAGGAGTCGGGGTCTCTCGGCCTTCCGGGGAACTACGGGGTAGGACTAATTCCCCCCCTCCGGGGAGGGTCTCCGGAACCCCCGCTCTTTGGTATTTGGGTGTCGCGGGGTTCCTCCGCCCCTCCCCTACGGGGTATGGAAAACGTCCCCCCCTGTGTTCCCCGTCGGCTCGAGCCCCCTAAATTGCCTTGTAATACCTTTACAAATAATATATATATATACTATGTCCCAGCACCCCCCCAAAAAAAAATAGCCAATTTTTATGTTTAATTTTTTTTATTTATTTTTTTTTTTTACATTTTCCGAACCAAAATTATTCCAAAAATGTATTTCTTTTTCCTGTTCTTTTTTAGTTTTCGAGATATGATTTTTTTTTTTTTTTTTTTTTTTTTTTTTTTTTTTTTTTTTACAGTTTCCTCGGTAAAATTTTGCCAGGATTCCAGCAATGTATTCCTTTTTCCGGTAGCTGTAGTAGTTTTTGAGATATGGATTGTGGCTCTTCTAGAGGCTGGCATATATATATATATATATATATATATATATATATATATATATATATATATATATATATATATATATATATATATATATATATATATATATATATATATATATATATATATATATATATATATATATATATATTTTTATTTATAGACAGTTGAGTGAGTTAATTTTAGGTTAGGTTAATTTAGGTTAGGTTAAGTTTAGTTGAGATTAGGTTAGGTTACGCAAAAATTTAATGTATTTGTCCTAATATTTAAAAATAAAAATACATTAAATCAGTGGTTTTCAAACTGTGTGCCGCGGCACCCTGGGGTGCCGCGAGTTATATTTGCGGGTGCCGCGCTCTAACGAAATGTCTTCTCAGTTCAAGGAAATTATTGCTCAGAAAAAAGAATTAAAAATTATTCAAATCTAGTGGTATTTTTTTTCTTCTTAGCCTTAGACTCTTAGAGAACAAATTATATATATATATATATATATATATATATATACCGTATATATATATATATATATATATATATATATATATATATATATATATATATATATATATATATATATATATATATATATATATATATATATATATATATATATATATATATATGGGTGCCGCGAATAATTCTTGATGAGCTATGGGTGCCTTGAACCTAAAAAGTTTGAAAACCACTGCATTAATATTGATTTTCCTGGAGTCAAGTACTTAAAAATAGTATATATATATATATATATATATATATAACAATAACATGGCATAACATATATATATGTAGCAGTTAAAGCTTAATAGAAATTATTTAATAATAATATATATATATATATAATAGCAACCAATAATATATATATATATATGCATATATATATGTATATCTATTATCTATTCTTTTTAAATAACTCTTTCTTCTTAATATATACATATAATATTTAAATTTATTTATATAATATAATATATATATATATATAAATATATTTATTTGTATGTTTATAAATATATACGTATCGATGACAATATCAACAAAAATATACGTATATATTTAAATATATATCTATATAACTATTTATATAATTATATATATATATATATATATATATATATATATATATATATATATATATATATATATATATATATATATATATATATATATGTTTAAAGACGTGAAGAGTATACCGTCGATCTCGGGAGACTCGGATCACCGTTTGGTTGTAGGAAAGATGAGAATAGATGGTGTTAAACCATATAAATGTAAGGCTAGGAAGAGATTCATGGTGGAAAAGTTGCGAGAGCCGGAATGTAGAGAAAAATTTAAGAGGGAAATGGAGGGTAAAAGAAGGAATGTGGTGATGGATGCGGAGGTGGACGAGAGTTGGAGAGCATTGAGGGACGCCCTGTGGGAGGTGTCTGAGGATGTTGTGAAAGTGAAAACAACTCATGGAAGAAAAAAGAAACAAACTCCATGGTGGATTGAACAAGTTCAGACGGTGGTAAAGAGAAAAATGAAATGTTTTAAAAGGTGGATAAAGACGAGAGGAGTGGAGGAGAGGGAGGAATATGTGGAAGCGAGAAGAGAAGCTGAACAGATAAAAAGAAGAGAAAAGGAGAGCACATGGGAAAGGATTGGAGGAGAACTGGAGGAAGACCTTCAGGGGACGAGAAAGCTAATCTACAGCATTGCAAAAAGCTATAGAAAGGGCTCTGCCCCGCCAACCTATGCAATAAAAAATGAAGATGGAACATTATTAACAAGCCCGTCCGATATTAGCGAAAGGTGGAAGGAATATTTCGAACAGCTCTTGAATATCCCGAATAACATAATAGAAGAAGAGGAACAATGGGAAGAACGACATGTGGCGTTGGAAGAGCGGGGGGAGTGGCAGATTGTACCTGAGGAGGTGGAACAAGCGATGAGAAAGATGAAAAACGGTAAGGCAGCAGGCGAGGATATGCTGCCTGTGGAAATATTGAGAGGAGCTGGTGAAGGGGGTGTTTTGTGGATGACGGAAGTAATGAACAAGTGCTGGAACGAAGGGAAAACACCAGAAGATTGGAATAAATCGGTATTGTGTCCTATATATAAGAAAGGTGATAAAACCGACTGTAAAAATTACAGGGGAATTGCTCTGATGCCACATATTGCAAAGGTGTACGAGAGAATATTGGAAAGAAGATTGAGGGACACAGTCGAAAATAAACTAGATGAATGG
>JABUQX010136395.1:0-12500 GCA_015478945.1 Trachelipus rathkii | reverse complement strand
GACGGCATTCCATGTCTTCTCAATGAGTCCTCCACCGAACTCTCCCATCTCTTCCTAGGTCTTCCTCTTGGTCTCGTTCCCTCCGGTCTCCACTCCCATCTCTTCTTGGCCACTCTCCACTCTTGCGTCCTCCCCAGGTGTTTCCACAACCTCAATCTGGTTGCATCCATCTTATTCAATATCACTCCAACCTCCTCTCTTATTCTTTCGTTTCTCTGTCTGTCTTTTCTAGTCTTTCCCATTATCGCTCTCAAAACGTACATCTCCGCTGACTGTATTCTACTATCATCTCTTGTGGTCGTACTCCATGTCTCTGACCCATGTAGTAAGATCGGTGTTAACACTTTCAAATATTACTCTTTTCACCTCCACACTCATTTTTCGGTCTTTCAGTATGGGGTACACTGCTAACGGCCCCCCCCATACTGTGCTATCCTACGTGTGACTCTTGTACATTTCATCCCTCTCTTCCAAATGCTCCACCAAAATACATACATTTCTCCACTATCTTTATCTCAGCCCCTCCACCTCTATTCTCATCTCTCTCTCCCTCCTTCTTCTCTACTGACCACTATGATCTCCGTCTTTTCTGTGTTCATAGTCAAACCGGCCTCTCTAAGCCTATTCGCAAAACATATCACTACCTCTCTCAACCTGTCTCCCTCTTCGCTCCAGCATGCCAAGTCATCCGCATAGGCCAAAATATCACCGTCCAAATCTCCAATATCCTCTCTCACCTTCTTTATCACTACATCCAGATATGATACAAACAAAATTGGTGACAACACGCTTCCTTGTTTAACCCCTGTTCTCACCTCGAACCATTCCTTATTCTCATATTCTGTTCTTACATTACATTTACTATTCCTATACAAACTCCAGAACTTCTCTCAACTTTCTCCCGACTAAGACCCTAGCGCACTGAAGACTTAGTCCCTTTACATCCACCAAGGATTTAATTGCACCAGCCACCTTCCTGCCATTCACAACTTTCCTACTACACTCTGCATCATCCGTTCCCTTATCATCCAACATATATCCTAAATATTTAAACTCAGACACTTGTTCCAGCTGCTCACCTTCTAACATAACTTCACACCGAGGACTGTCCTCACTCACAACCATCACCTTACCCTTTTCTACGTTTGCTTTCACCCCTCCTTTTACACACCATGCCAAATCTCTCTACCAATCCTCTCAAACTCTCTTCAGATTCGCCTCACAAAACCAAATCATCCGCATATAGTAATAGGTAGGGCACCCTCGGTGACCCTCCACTCTCTTCCATTCTCTATCATTCTAACACCATCCCCTGCCACCCCCACCTCTTAATTCTTTCATAACCCCACATATACAAATTGAATAACCAAGGAGACATAACACATCCCTGCCTCACTCCGCTGTTAATATTAAACCAATCACTTTCGACTCCATTTATTCTTACACACGCTTCACTATCGTCATACATACTTTTGATTACAATTTTATATATATATATATATATATATATATATATATATATATATATATATATATATATATATATATATATATATATATATATATATATATATATATATATATATATATATATAAATGTATATACTTCTTTATAATATATATATTTATATATATATATATATATATATATATATATATATATATATATATATATATATATATAAAAAAATATATATAATATATATTTATATATATATATATATATATAAATATATATATATATATATATATATATGCTCTTTTATATCTTTGCAATTGTTAGCTATCTGCATAGAGATATAGAAATATATATATTTAATATATATATATATATATATATATATATATATATATATCTAGATGTAGGTATATATATTATTACCTTCCGCTTTCTCCTTTTTCATTATTGTCGTCTTCCTCGTCACGTGATCAGAAAATCTCGTTTTCTTCGATAGAACAACAGCCGCCATTTCTCCTCAAGAAGCATTTCAATTCTTTCGTCAAAAACTGCCAAGCTCAGTGTAATCTCAGAAACAGTTTACCAAATCCTTTTCACATTTGTTTATGAAGCACCGCTGACTTCTTTTATATTATTTTGTGCTATTGAAACTTTCGTTACAACATTTTTCCCCTCGATTGTTAGCAAGGTACGTTAATTGCTAAACCTAGCTCTTGTGTATCATATTGAATCTCGTGTAGCCTTCTGATTCCTGTATTACTCAGAACGTAACATTGATGCCCCTGGAGTTTTGCCGTCGTCTATCCCGGCATTTCTACAACTACAAAGGATCCACAGCATCCACATCCTGAAGCAGAAGTTTAATTTCATAATATTAAAAAAAAATTAATCTATTTTACGAAACAATTTAAAAAATTTTAACAGGTCGAAATCCTGCATTTTCAATTTTAAATTACTTATTTTTTAACCATTTTAGCCCGTACAAGCGGCTACTATATATTTTTTATCATCCTTTATATACCTTTTCGTAGTATTTAGTGCTGTTATTTGGTCTCTGACCACTATTTTTATCATATTTAGCGTGTGCAAATCGCATCTTAAGCATATTTTTTGTCTCGTAATATTGTTTTTAAAATTTTTTTTTACAATTTTATATTTTTGATACTCGTAATCATGTCCCCTCCTGACGCTGCAAATACTGAAAATATCAATGTGATATCACAACAGCCTGCTTCAGACAGGGAGACATCTAACGCTTACACTGGCAAGAAGTTTGTTAACAACGATTTGGATCTCACATTTACGCTGCTCGAGCTCCAGCTCGAATCCACCAATGAGCTTGCACGCTTTAGAGCTCTTTTAAACATTTTGCCTGTTCCTGTTTTACAGCGCCTAAAGGATGTTTTACCTTCCTTACATTCTCACAATCAGCCTTACACCCAACTTAAAACCGAACTTTTAAACCGGCTGGGAGAAACCGATGCTGAAAAAGTAAAAAAACTTCTAACTGGAGGCTCTCTTGGTGATCGTTTGCCCTCAGTCCTATTATCTGATATGCTCAATCTCCTTGATGGTCCTCCCGTAGGTAATTGTATACATATTGTCCGCCATCTCTTCCTACAAAAACTTCCTACAGAGATGCAACTGCGTTTAGCAACGGTCGATCCCAACTGTTCACTGCAAGAACTCGCTACTTATGCAGATAGAGTTTGTAAAGCGAAACCTATTACGACAGCAGACATACCTTCACAAGTTTCGCATATCACGGATCCCACCAGTAATAATAACTTAACACCAGCGTCACTTTCGCATGTGAGTGAGTCAGTCAATGCACTTCGACACCCGTCGCACACAGAAAATTCTTACATTGTATCACAACTACAGGTGTTGCAGAACACCATCATGGATTTAACTAATAGAATGCGTGCATTGGAGGCGCGTTCAACTGTTCCTCCTCCTTCCCCTCCCACTCCCCATCCTTATCCTCAACAACAATATCCTTATCCTCAACAACAATATCCTCAACCTCAACAGTATCCTCATCCTTCATCCTCTCATCATCCTTATTCACCACCTCCTTCATACCCCCAGCCTCCTACCCCCAGCCTCCCCCCAATGCATCAAACACTTATTCTGCTTACAATTATGGTCATAATTCTCGCTCTCCAACTATGCAACGACGTTCATATCGTCGCTCACCTACTCCTTCGCGTCAGTTCGCCTCTTCTCCTGTTACTTCTCAGGCCTTGGTTCAGTTTCCGTCACATAACCAGCAGGGTATTTGTAGAAACCATCAACGTTTTGGAGATCAAACTCGGTCATGTCTTAAGCCTTGTACATTCGGGAATTTAAACTTAAACACCGCTCCGTAAATTCGCTTGGGGTGGTTTCTAATGCGTCCAACTTGCTTTGTGTCTACGATCCCTCCACCAAACTATCTTATCTCGTAGATTCCGGGAGCTCAATTTCAGCTGTACCACGTTCCATCCTCGGGAAAACTCATGCTCCAGAAGCATCAGGCTCTTTACGCGCCGCCAATGGCACAACCATTAACACTTATGGTACCAAACGACTCCATTTAACGCTCTCATTCCGTCGTGACTTTATATGGGACTTCACGATTGCCGACGTCACTTTACCAATATTAGGTGCCGACTTTCTGTCACATTTCAACCTTCTTGTTGACATGAATCACAACCGCATCATTGATTTTGAGACACATTTCTCATCCGCTTGTATTCGTGCGTCTGCTTCCATCAGTGGCATACATCTTTCTCCATCTAATAATATTTTTGAATCATTATTAATTACCGATTTTCCAGAGCTTCTCTCTCCAGTCTCCAAGTTCCCTCCTGTGAAACATAATGTTGTTCATCACATTGAAACTTCCGGCAGACCTCCATTCTCTCACGCTCGACGTCTTGCACCAGATAAACTCAAAGCGGCAAAGCTAGAATTTGAATCTCTCTTAGAGAAGGGCATCATCCGACCTTCAAAGTCTGACTACGCTTCTCCATTACATATGGTTCTCAAACCCAATGGGGACTATCGCCCGACCGGCGATTATCGCTGCCTAAATGCAATCACCCGCCCGGACCGTTATAATGTACCTCATTTACAGGATTTCACATCCCATCTCTCTGGTTGTACCATCTTCTCAAAAATTGACTTAATTTCCGCATTTTTTCAAATTCCCGTCAATCCGGACGACATTCATAAGACTGCCATTATCACTCCTTTCGGCCTTTACGAATTTCTTCGAACGCCATTCGGTTTAAGAAATGCTAGTCAATCATTTCAACGTCTTCTAGATTCAGTCTTACGTGGTTTACCCTTCGTCTTCGCCTACATAGACGACTTATTGATTGCCAGTGCCTCTCCGGAAGAACATACTTCACATCTCAGGCAAGTTTTTACCAGACTAAGTGAATTTGGTCTATGTGTCAACTCTTCCAAATGTGAATTCGGAGTTTCATCCCTAACTTTTCTCGGACATACAATCTCTGCCGAAGGTATACGTCCTCTTGAGGATCGTGTGGCAGCCATTCGTGACTTTCCGAAACCCGTAAAACAGCGTCAACTTCGTCGTTTCTTAGGCATGGTAAATTTTTACCATCGCTTCATACCGTCCGCTGCTAAAATTCTCCTTCCTCTCCACGCACTTCTTAAGCATCCACGTAAAGGTTCTGCTGCTTCTGTCACTGTAGATTGGAACGACGAAGCAACTAAT
Source organism: Trachelipus rathkii (assembly GCA_015478945.1). NCBI lineage: Eukaryota > Metazoa > Arthropoda > Malacostraca > Isopoda > Trachelipodidae > Trachelipus > Trachelipus rathkii. The sequence continues at coordinate 7,311 of JABUQX010136395.1, read as the reverse complement.
GCCTTCACCGCCATCAAGGAAGCCCTTGCCTCTTCCGTGTTACTTATATTTCCATCCGACACAGCCCCGACTAGAATCAACACAGACGCTTCAGACTTCGCAGCTGGAGCTGTGCTACAACAATTTATTGATAACGAATGGCGTCCATTAGCTTTCTTTTCTAAAAAGTTCCAGCCGCCTGAAACAAGGTACAGCGCATTTGGAAGGGAACTTCTCGCAATTTATTTAGCTATTAAGCACTTCCGTTATTTCATAGAAGGTCGGGAATTCCATGTTGTAACTGATCATTTACCCATCACGCATGCCATTACAGCTTCCACAGTGAAACAGTCACCTCGTGAAGCCCGCCACCTTGAATTCATTGCCCAATTCACAACTGATATCCGCCATATAAAAGGAAAAGACAACATTCCTGCCGATGCTCTATCCCGAATTAACGCTATCTCTCCTTTACCAGACATTGATTTCGTTGAAATGGCTCGTCTGCAGCAACTCGAAGAGATTGTTTTTCCTAGTGCTTCTTCTTACGACATTCAAACTGTAGAAATTTTTGGTTTTCCACCTTTGTTATGCGACGTCTCTTCCGCACATCCTCGTCCAGTAGTACCAACCCCCATGCGCAGAAAGGTGTTTCACACCATTCACGACGTGTCGCACCCAGGGGTAAAAGGTAGTCAAGTCAAAATAGGCAAGCATTTCGTTTGGCCGTCCTTACTAAAGGATGTTAAACAGTGGACAACGCAGTGTCTCAACTGTCAAAAATCCAAAGTGCACAGGCACACGGTCGCACCTCTTCAGCAATTTATTCCCCCTGGTGAACGTTTTGACCAGGTACACGTTGATTTAGTCGGCCCTTTACCACCCTCAAATGGTTTCACACACATTTTAACGTGCATAGACCGATACACTCGATGGGTAGAAGCCATTCCCTTGCGTGATACTTCTAGCGAGACAATTGCTCAGGCATTTTTGTACAACTGGATAGCCAGGTTTGGCACTCCGTCGACTGTGTCCACAGACCAGGGTAGGCAGTTTGAGTCTCACCTTTGGAAGGACATTATGACTTTAATCGGCTCTAAGCGCCTTCGCTCTTGCAGCTATCACCCGCAAGCTCAAGGCCTCATAGAACGTTTCCACCGGCAGCTGAAAGCTTCTCTTATGGCCCATGGAACACCGGACAATTGGTCCGAAACTCTCCCTCTTGTCCTACTCGGTATCAGAACTTCGTACAAAGAAGACCTCAAATGCTCAACTGCTGAGCTCGTCTATGGCTCCACCATACGAATACCTGGTGAGTTTATACTTCCCTCTCCAAAAACTACGAACCAGCACACCTTCCTGGCTCGCCTTCGTCAGTGTACTGAGGCATGGAAGCCATCTTTGCCACGTCATCCTCCCCGTCCAACCTACATGCCTGCGGATTTGGAGACATGCTCTCATGTATTAATTCGGCACGACTCACACCGTAGTCCGTTACAAGCCCGCTATGACGGACCCTTCCTCGTATTAAAACGCTACCGCAAATACTTCACTTTACAGAAGGGGAGCAAAGTAGAAAATATATCAGTGGATAGGATCAAACCGGCGTATTTCGACCATGATCCCGCTTCTTCCACCACTCTTTCCCACTTCCTGCACCCGCTCCATCTACCTCTACTTCGCAAGATAATATCGACTTTATGCCCATTTTGCCTTTTACATCCACTTGTTCTCCACCCGAACCTGAACTTGTGCCAACTCTTCAACCGTTGTCACTCCTTCGCCAGCTACTTCAGCGCCCCGCGCTACGACATCTCCGCCTCCTGTTCCGATGCAGACACCTCTGCCTCCTGCTCCAATACAGATTCCTCCTCCGAATCCGGAACCTATTCCGACTCCAACCTTACCGTCTTGTCTACCTCGTTCTACATCGCGTTATGGACGAACATTACGTCCAGTGGTCCGATTTTCACCTTAATCCCTCTCGACGCTCCGCTGTTCGGGGGGGAGCCATATTACCTTCCGCTTTCTCCTTTTTCATTATTGTCGTCTTCCTCGTCACGTGATCAGAAAATCTCGTTTTCTTCGATAGAACAACAGCCGCCATTTCTCCTCAAGAAGCATTTCAAATCTTTCGTCAAAAACTGCCAAGCTCAGTGTAATCTCAGAAACAGTTTACCAAATCCTTTTCACATTTGTTTATGAAGCACCGCTGACTTCTTTTATATTATTTTGTGCTATTGAAACTTTCGTTACAACATTTTTCCCCTCGATTGTTAGCAAGATTCTGACCTCTGACCAAAGTTGTATCATTAATTCAAGCCTTCTGATTCTTCCGTTACGCCCAACGTAACAATATATATATATATATATATATATATATATATATATATATATATATATATATATATATATATATATATATATATATATATATATAATATATATATATATATATATATATATATATATATATATATATATATGCTATATATATATATATATATAATAAAAATGGATCGAGGACGTAGTGGAACAGGGAAGAGTTTCGTGAGTAGTCAGGGTATGGGTAGAAGAGAACATAGTGGAATTTCATTAGGTGAAGATAGAACTCTCCCTCAGTATTAGTGAAGGTAAGAAAGTATTTTATTGATTGGACATGAAAGAAACTTCAATATACATTCTGTATATTCTTATTCATTTGAATATATTACCTAACTTGAGATTATTGTTATTTTTACGTTCTTGCAGGATTGGCAATTTTATAATATTTAAATCTAAGAATATAAAGTACATTATTTCTGAATTTTAAATTTTGCTTAGAGTTGTAAATTATACTTATCTAAAAGATATTAAACAAATTTTCAAGAGCTACCGAAGATCTGGTATAATTTTAATGTTGTATGCACATTTAAAGTTGATTTACTACCGCGAGCGCTGCTTATAGATGCCTTATTTTTATTGATAGATGCTTAAAGTCTTTAAGACTTTATATTTAATTCTACACTCTGCTAAATTTGATACGCTTACGTCTTCAGCTAAGCATGTTGACCTCCTACGTAATAGTATTAATCACAACCAAGATAGTAATAATTCACTTCCTTACTTTATCACTCTTCCTCTATATGATTCTAGATACTATACGATACATCAGCCCATATCCACCAGAAATATCCCGTACTCTAACCTTCGAACACTTAAAATACTGTCAAATCATCTAACGCTTTTACAATGAAAACACCTAAACTAAAGTACAGCTAACTGACATATAATATTTTCAATTGCAATAAACTCTAATTTTTCGAACATTTTTCTTCCTAACGCTATACTCAACTACACTAGCGTACACGCTCTTTCTATCATCCTTATCAGCCATAAGTATATAACATATATAATACTATATGCATCATACTACATACTGACATAATACTAGCACACAATGATAACGACGTCTAACATACCTATAAAACTCTCTACTACTTGATACTACTATATCTATACTAACTCAAAACTCCCAACTACATTTTAACTTTCAACTATCGTCTATTACTACTATATAATATGAACTGAACATCCAAATATGAATCAATTCATACTTTCACTTCTATCACTACATACCATCTATACCAATTATGACACCAACTCATTAGATTTACATAATCATATATACTTTATTAATATGAATGTTGAGCTTACCAATTTATGGCGTCTTTATAAGAATATATAGATATTAATAACTTATATACACATCCAAGTAAGAGAAAATTCTTAATATTTCTACTCCTCATCAGAAATCAATCACCCTTCCTATATATCATACTATATATATAATATCTACCTACCCATTCTTCAAAGTTTTCTCCCGCGACACCACCCACAAACCGACGTGTCTAACTGACCGATACGTTTTTTTATTTAATTTTATCGTTAATTTCCAACCATTTACTAAAGTCACCCTCAACACACAATCAATCTGATTGCAAGTTCTACTGACTCACTCCAAATCCAAAACTATCAATTCAGAGTTTATACCCAGAAAACGCAACTCTCTTCAACATTACCCAGCAGATGGACCAAGTATTACACAATACATCCAACACAACCTTGACCTCTTCAATCAATAAATTTTAAACCTTATTATCTAAGAATTAATTTAAGATTACAATTACTAGCATATCAAAGTTTCACCCTGCTCTAGCCCATATGTGACGCTGCCTCTTGCATCCCCCGATCCACCCATTCCTCTCCATTCAGAATAGTGTAGCGGATATAGACGCTCTTCTTCCAACTCTCATCTAAATCATTCGCCTACACTCAGCGTATCCTGAGACAAACATTGACACAATAATCTCATACCTACAATCTACTCGCGCACTCCATTTTTCTGACCAGTATCCTTTCATACTTTGTTATCAGTCCGACCAAGAACAAATAAAAAAAGATCGGTTATTTAACCGTCTTCCGTACAAATGAACAATCCCAGCGAAGGGTTTTCAAAAATCAGCCTCCCTCTACACCTCTATCCTTACACTGCTGCTATACGCTCAACATTTATCCTTCTGTATCGATTATCGCATGGGGTATCCATGGCTACCGCACATATTCCATCGCCCGATTTTCCGGCCGAGGAAAGATTAGCGTCAAAATGTCCTAGGCTTACGACGCAGTTGGATCGCGCGCTTCTTCTCTGCCTTCCGATCCCATGATATGACCATTCTGTCCGAGGCATGCATTGACTCCAATTCAGGTTAAAATGATAAGTGGTAGTGGCCTCTAGCCAGCGGAGCGCCCCCAGACTGTACCACCGGTCGCACATTTCTCTAGGGCCTTTTCAACACGCACGAGTAATGGGCGACGGGTTCGCCAGCCACGTGTACCTAATGATGGAACACCGTCAATCTCCGTCTTAGTCCTGCTAATTCTTTTATCCTGCCACAATAGGGCGACTTATAAATGGGAAGCGTACGGTTCTGTAAGGCAGTGTCATTAAAGCCAACAGCCTGGTCTCCAAACCTTTTGATTAATGACCACAGTGACTCCTCCACTAAATCCCCCGTCAGGGGGACGCCTCGCCTCCTAAAAAAAATAAAGGATCGTTCTTATAGGAAGGCTGAAATTTGAATTGTGTAGTTTATAGAAGAAGGAGAAAGGAGCTCTGACTACGTTCACATATATATAAATCATCGTATGCGTAATAAATCCCTTCCATATGCAGACAGAAAAGTTAGAAAATATGAGTAGTTTTTAAATTGATAGAAACAGAGGGTGACTTGATTGTTGTGCTCAGTCGATAGTAGCTACTGATATCATATATATACTTATATAATTGTTTAGTTTCATCCTAATGACGTTATATATATATAATAAAATATAACAATAATTTAGACCATTTAGTAGCTACTATGAGGTATACTATTATGATATATATATATATTTGTTTAAAAATTATAGGTATTTATAAGAATATAGAATTGTATATCCTGAAATTACTAAATGAGGTTACTATTGAGCTGTTTTAGAGATCAGTCCTTGAGCGATAGTGGACTGGGTTCCGTCAGCTGTTCCGCCGGCCGATACCTCATGTATTAGTCGCACCCGCAGTGAGCGCTGCCCCGCCGGCGCGATTCTCAGCCGTGAGCGAAACTATGTGAGCCCGTTAGTCAGCTCGCGCGCCCGCAGCAGTGCTTGCCGGCCACGTGTTCTCACGCTGAATGGTACTAGCGCGTTATGACCTCGCGCCCCCCTCCGTTAGCCTAGCTGCTCACGCATCCGAGGCGCACACTATAGAACGCACAACGTTAGTTCTGTTATTGTCCATTAATAAATTATTGTTTATTTATTTTTATGACTTTTATACCTGATTGAAGCTTTATTGTTTTCCAACTTAATTTTGCTTTCATAAAATATCTATATTGGATATTTTATTATTTCTATTTTATATTTTTTTTTATTTAATAAATTTTGTCTGTTGGTCTCTTACTAAAATCATATTTCTTTACGGGTGATATCCACAAATAAACTAACGACTACACAACTTATACCTTTCCTTTTACATTTACACTCTAAATCGCTATAGTATATAAATCTAAGAGTAAATATCACTACATAACCTATACCACCCCCCTCTAACCTACACTCCATGTCAACAATGTTCGTTATTTAGCTAGATTTGGTTTTACACCTTATGAACAAAACGATGCCAAAAATGTTAATTGATCTATTTGGCATCTATAACATTCAACGATCCACATCATTTTCTTCGTCTGCTTATATATAATGGAAAAGCTCTATCATTTATAGTCATATACTTCTTGTGGCAGACCACAAGGCGAAATCGTTAGAGCATATATAGCTTTGGACAAAGAAAACGGTTTTTTTATTTGGGGTCATACCTACATTTACTATGTGATAGAAGGTCGCTTCCATTAAATGCCAACAACGTTCAGTATTTCTGATATTGGTTTTACACCTTATGAACATAACGATGCCAATAATGGTATCTTCAGATTTGGATCAGCATCAAATATATTTTACAAGTTTATTTTATAAGAAGAACGCCAATAACTAAAGAAAACCAACCAAATTAACTGAATATTAAAGAAATACCACAGAACCAGTACGTATCGTAATTTCAGTTATGAAAATATAAGTACACGCAAGCTAAGATCAGTGTTCAATTGTTTTACACCTACAACAACTCCATAATTTATGATTTCACTTTAAATACGAGTATACATAAATCTCCTTATGATCATATGCAGTGTATATACATTATTAATTAATAGTATTATATCCGCTCTTATCTCACTTTAGTTGAGTGTCTATCTCGCATCACTCCTCTGACTATATTAAATAAGATGTACCTCTTTATTGTGCACTTACTCATTTATATATATTATCTAATTAGATATAGAGTTGATATAATAAGATTTAATTGAAGTGATAATGTAACTGTTATAATTAATTCTCTCCCAAATTTTTAATTATTTAGAAGATCTCAGGATTATAATGTTATTCTGACTCTATCATTTCATTGAGAAATAGCGAGGGCTAAAATATCCATAAGAGTAGACTCAAGTATAAGAATATATGGGGACTCTCACTATGTCAGAGAGCGTACCTACTCTTCTGGATAGTGATAATGGGATAGTCTCACTCTCTAAATATATAATATATATATATATTCTTACGACTCTCCGACTTTGTCTCACTCACAGCCCTCCGTCAACCACTCATGTAGACTGGTATATATAGTAAATTCGAGGTACACGAGGTATAGATGGTGCTCGCTCAGCTATCCCCGGGGCCGATCTGGCGTGCTGATATCTACTC
>JABUQX010136394.1:20000-21911 GCA_015478945.1 Trachelipus rathkii | reverse complement strand
GTTGTACTTCGTTCAGATATGAAGTGGGTGTTAACAATTCTTATTTAACAAGTGAAACTTTCACATTTTTCGCCCTTAATATATATATATATATATATATATATATATATTATCGATGAGGACATTTTGCCATTGTGTACAAATTGACATTAGCTGTGATGTGTACATTACACTTTTATATCGATTACAAGATTACTATAAAATGCCATTTGAATTAGTGGTGAAGAATCATAGTTGAAAATGTGAGCAGCGCCATGCCTTCAAATTTTGAGAAAGATCTGTAAATAGCAAAGTGCATTAAAACCTTTATACAGGAAGATAGAGGGGAATTAAAAACATATGAGAATATACATGCATATATTTATACGTTCATACACACACACAAATATATATATATACTCTCTCATATATAACATACATATATACTATATATATATATATATACTCTCTACTTTCACTATATATATATATATATATATATATATATATATATATACATATATATATATATATATATATATATATATATATATATATATATATATATATATATATATATATTTATAAAAAAACATACACACACACACAAATATATATATATATATATATATATATATATATATATTATATATTGTCATTAAACAATTCGAACTATAAAATTTTCTAGACTTTTATAAAGTGTTTAGAAATTGAAGGAAAAATCAAGAAACTATTTTGGTCAAAATTTGATTCTCTTTCTTGATTAAAAATAAATGAATAATGAAAAATAAATTATATATAAAAATTTAATTCTGATTTTATAAATTCTGTTTTATTACAAAAATAAAGTAAAAATAAATAAATAGAAATTAAATCAAATAAAAAAAAAATAATACTAATTGGAATATTTATAAAATAATTACATATTGCAACGAAAAATTTAATTGATTTATTTTGTTAAAAAAAGTTCACACTTCACTGGAATAGCCCTAATTCAAAGAGGGGGAACTTCTTTGGGTAATTGTTACCTAGGATTTGAACGGGAGATCGAACCTTGGCAATAAACCATGGGATTTAGTCGCTCAATCGTTGAGGAAGGGCAAACTTCAATGCTGGTTGCTTATAAAATATTTTCATTAATGCGGAAGGAATTTTTGTTTCTACGGGCTATTCAGCAGTAAAAAAACATTCAAGGTATTAAATGTAAATTAAAGTATGAAAGAACAATAATTATTATAATTAATCAAAATCATTTTAAGTCCTATTGGATAAATCCATCGGAGGTTACATATCTTGAAATATTTTTGTATCATATTGGGCCATTTAATGTAAAAATTAAAAAATATACATATACATATACATATAAATATACATATACATATACATATACATATAAATATACATATGCAGCGGCATAAAATCTTATTCTATATAAAAATGTAGGGTAATGACGAAAAAGTGTTTTTTTTTTTCAATAAATAAGCGATTTTTTTTAAAAATATTTTTCATACCCATTCATGATGACGTAAACAACATTGCTATATCTAACACTTTTGGTTTAGGCCCGAAAACTAGATAAGATTATGTAAAGAATTGTTAAGTAGACTTATTAGGTCCTAAACCGAATCGTAACCTGAAAAAAAAAAATCTTTTTTTTTTTTTTTTTTTTTTTTTTTTAATGTGGCAAGGTTTCATTGGAAGTCTATCGAAACATCGAATATCGTTCAAAAAAATATATGCTTTTATACTTACGCTTAACTCCACAATTACCAAACGTAGTTAAGAAATCTTTTATTTATTTCACGTATTGACCTTGGTATTCTACAAAGAATATTCAGTGACTAAGAATATTTCGCTAGTATAATTTTAAATTTTCTTGACGATATCCATGTTATATCATTTATAACATCAGTTACTAACCTATAAACTGCA
>JABUQX010136394.1:0-10000 GCA_015478945.1 Trachelipus rathkii | reverse complement strand
TATCCTATTAATAAATAGCTAACGAATGATGGAGACATATAACTAAGGATAAATATAATACTAATCGACAAATCCTGCCGCACATCGGTGTAGGTAAGAATAAACAGCTAACATAGCAGGCAAAGAATAAGCGAAAGGATATCCACCACAAACTAACACACAAAAGCCTAAGCCTAACTGAGACGTATCAGACCTCACAAAGGAGAAAAATCACAATCTCCATTCTAGTGGGCTTTATTCAAACATATCCCCCGCAACAATGACAATGTTAATTTTTAACATCACGAATGTAGAATAAAATAACCAAAAACATGTGTAGCGATAAGCGCGGTACCATACCCAGAATAAATACCTAATGGGTCAAGATCCACCAACAGAGGGAAAGTTTTACTCTTGCTATAAAGTAAACCTAAATGCTAACGATTACATACGTTAAACCCACCACGACCGAGCACCACACACTATCACCTATCTATCTCAAAAAGACAAACCACAACACAACTCCACAAAACACCACACGGACAACACATTCACAACAAGCCAAGACCCGATAAACTAGCCGAGTCATACATCAATGGGTAGTCAAAGTAAATCGAACAATACGAGAGGAGAGTAAAAATCTAATTTTCTCATTTAATATCATACATACAATAATTGTGTCATTGAAAAAAAAGAACCGTTAGTATAAATACAAGTAAAAACATATACCAAGTATATGCACCTAAACCAAATATAAGTTTATTTTAAACCTAATATTTAACTTCATCTGATTTCAGTGGTAACAATAAGGATTCAAGTTGCGGTACGTTGCTAGCTATGATCTAACGTCTAAATGGTCAAATACCAATTTGAAAGAAACCGTAAGTAAAATGTCTGGTCACCGCAACACTAAACCATTTTTCGCATATGTCGATTCAACAAGCGACTCATTCTCTGCAATTATCAAGAGAGCCGGAATAACCTAACAATCCAGAACTGATAATTTAAATTAAAGACATTTCAAAATGTATACTGCATATAAGGTATCGGGAAAAACTCAAACATGTTATCGGTGGAAATATCGTAGATCTAACACCGTGAGCCCTATGTATGAAGTCTATTCGAGAAGAATGATAACAACATTAACGTTAAGATGCCATGTTAAATTCATATTTTAATATTTAAAGCATATGCGTGATATTTTAGACCTTCAACGCTGAACCTATTACACCTCGACGTGTAGAAAGCAGTCTACGACAATCGATGGGTTTCCAGTAGTTGCGTAATCAAGGGTTAATTAATATTGTCACACGACTAGAACACTGCAACGTTATTCTATTGGAACCAGGCGTGTATGTTGAATCTTCCCAGTTAGGAAAATATTTCACTAAGCGTTACGATTCTTGCGGATAAGAAACACCTTATCCTCGTAGCCATACAGCAAACCGATGTCAGAAGTAACCGGTCTTGGATGAATCATCAGACACAAAAACGTTAAACGACATAAAGGTTCTAAGATTAAATTTGACTCCTTTGAAGCAGAAGAGTACAAAGCCAACGTAACCGACGTGCGCCCATCTTGGTTGTACGACTTAAAGTAGTACAATCACACAAAATCATCCAACCGGGAATGTAACTGAAGCTCAACGGTTGTGAATATCAAAACACAGACGTTGAGACCAGGCGGACGATTCAAATCGTACCAGGTACAGTGAAGAGAAATTACATCCTACTGACGGTGAAACCATCGTATTGCGTACAACAGACCCTATCTAGTATGGAGAATCCTTCCTTATCAAAGCCAATACAGAACGAACAGGAAACAGCAAACAACCAGCAAGACAACCATATCAGTATACAAGGAAGCAAGGAGTACCTAATTACGTTCACGCTTGAACAACAGGACAAACAACAGCTAACTTCAAACCAACAACCAACAAAACATAACGAACCACAACACCAACAATCAATCTAAACAACAAATACAACTATAACAACTACGACACTGAATAACGATAGTACATATAATATAAGTCCTCCTTATGGATTGTATACAACAAAACAAGCAAAACTATATGCTATACGCCTAACATATGTTTTAACACGTTTTGAAATTAAACCTAAACATTAGCTTTACCAAGAACAAGGAACCGGAGTACTAAGTAGGCAATAACAATAATCGTCATACACACACTTGGACACACGAAAAATAAAGACAAGCTCCTAACATAACAAAGTTCCATACTTAACAGCATGTAAAAGTACGCTGACCCCTGACGTACAAAGAGTCGTAAACCTATTACACTTTTCAAGACAATACTCATCTCACATACATTGTTAATTCTAATTACTTAATACACTACTCTAGATTTACGTAGCATCTCGGAGTATCATTTGGAAAACAATCATGAAACACAAAAATTGTACTTCTTTATATTACTAAACCAGCGATATATAGTGTTTACCAGTTACAATGATCTTCCACTAACTTAATAAAAGCATAACTATCATCATATGAACTAAGAAAATAATGTACATAATACCATGTACAACCCTTAACATCAACTTACCGCAAACAATATTATAAACAGTTATAAACAATTAAACGAAAAATGTCCACACATTACAACCTTTATTTAACCAGTAACTAGCAACCAATGCATAGCATAATACGTAATGCCATTCATATTTTTTAATAAGTTCGACTCATAAATACTGCCCACGAAAATAGTTACGATACAAAGTTTTTAGCTTCAATAAAAAGATAACATGTCATAACCTGAACATAAGGAATATAATGTATCAATTTAAGCAAACCTAAACATATCCCACGGATATAATAATCAGCTAACATCCTGAAAATTCCCTACTTATCAAAGGTTAAGTAGCTAACAGGTCATACAATACTCGATATGTTCCCGCTTTTCGAGCATTTAGGCCCATGCATGACTTAAGCACGGTACCTTAAAATCTAAAAACAATAAACATCGTTAACAAATGAAAGACCAAATACTATTCAACAGGAGTGCCACCATCTATACATGAATCCATGAATATAGACACTATCCATCAAGTGTCAATCGTTCCGCAGATATAAAACATCAAAGTAATCCTCGACCTTATGGGAAATAGACGAGAACATTAATCAAAACCGTCTAGGCAAACTATAACACGATTACTCATATCAAAAACTTAACCTTCGCTCACATTTCTAACAAAGCGATCCATCGTCAGTCCTTAAACACCCGAACCTATCTTACAAAAGAACATCAATCACTTCTCTAAAAATTCAGTCTAAAACATAACTCTAGCGTATGTAAATCGCGTAACATTAACTGAAAATTTCCCTACTTATTCAAAGATAAAGTAAGCTAACAGCGTCAAATACAATACTCGAAATGATATAATCCACTTTCCGAGGGCATTGCGGTGCAAAACAGGTCCACCAAGACGGTTTATCTTAACAAATTCCCTTAAAAAAGTGGCCAATCTATCAAAGATACATGCTTCTTCATCTATCTACTTGACATAATCTTTCATACAAAGGTCACTCGTCTCGGTTATACATCATTTGAGCTATGAAATGAAGTCGTAGACAATAAAGTCAAAATTCCTCGGACAAACTCTAAACTAGTTACTCAACAGAAATACTTAACGAAAGCGCTCAGTCGTTTCAAACATATCATCGCCAGTTAACAACAGTAAATATCTTACAGTAAACTCATCATTATCTCGCAACAATCGTGTTTAATGTAATCACCCAGGAATACATGTAATATTAATTAACAGTAACGTACCATAACTATACGAATAACAAGCTTTATACATTAACCAAAGAAAGTAACCTCTAACAGCAACACAATACACCGTCCCAAAGAGAGTAAACGCACATGGGAGGTGCACGCATTGAGAAAGGTGTGACTGTAATCCTGAGTAAGTGGGAATCACCACCTGAAGGAGAGTGTAAAAGACGGGTTTTAGGTAACTCAGCGCGCAGAGCATGAACCTTACCCTCCTTGATTGCTTGTTGCTTGGTGGATTGTATGTGTGTTGATTTGGTTGGTTAAAGTATGATTGTTAGCTGGTGTATAGATTCGATGCTGTCATCTTGAAGGTGATTGATTAATGTTAGTTGTTGTGTCAATCCAATGTTCCGTAGCGTCTTGTTGTAAATTCCATGAAGAATTATGTTAGTGTATAGTTGTGTTGCTGCGTGTATGTTGATCATTGCTAGCGAGGAAGAAATATATACCCTTTATCGACTGAGTAAAGAGGCTCGAGGTTTGTGCAGATTGATATGCGTGAATAATGCGGACCTGTGTTAAAACTTTGCTTAACTGAATTGGAAAGACTGGAAAAGAAACCGAAAAGAATTCATTACCAATTAAAGTAGGAGTGAGTTTACGCATCAACAGAAATTTCCCGCAGATAGGAACAATTATTGTCGGCGTGTCAAGAACTGGATCACATGACGCATCAACCACACGCTCAATACCAACCGTAGTCAGTTGAATAAATCTTCCAGCAAGGTAGCATAGCGTAATAAATATACACACATGATGATGTAGTGCTATTACCTATGTGTAATTTAAATCTAAAGCCAAAATGCTCGTAAAGAGGAGTGCTTTCCTCTTTGCCTTTGACTGTACAGCTAAAATGTATCATTCTAGACGGCAAAGAGGTCAAAAATGTAAAATTACGACGCTGTTATTATCAGTATTGCGTCTGATTGGTAGTGCAAAGTCTACTAGAATTATCGACGGATCGGTTGCGTAGGCTAGAGAGGATAAGTGTTTACTTGATTTCCGAAATGTTAGGTCAAAACGCCCATACTGAAATATCAATAACTGGGAAGACAACATAGTGTTCTAATAGAATAGATCGTGTGTTCTTCGTGCGGGTACAATATCTCAAACCTAACGTTGAGAATGTACGGCAACACTGGAACCGCATGGTGATTGTGTGACTGCTTCTACCGTACAATGTAATATGGCTTTCTAGAGCGTTCGAACGTCTTGAAAAGATATATGTACATAAGTTCCAATTCAAATGGCAATTATAATAAAAAAAATTGTTATTTTCCAACAATACCAGGTTCATTTCGTTAAACTGAATATGTGTTGAACAAAGCTAGGCGGAGATAGGTGCACTTTATATTACATATAGTTCTCACGGTTGGAAATAATTTTTTATCGAAGTGAGTTTTACACGCGACAAATTCAGGTGGTGGTTTTTCCAAATGCAAATATAATAAGCCAATATGTAATTATAGCAGTGAGATATTGCCTTATTTTAATTCTTTATCCACAGCATTGGATGATGTGGATCGGAGTATGGCATGTCTTATGTCTGGCATAGTATTCCAGGATATGAGGGAGTGCTGTGATAAATTCGTACTATTACCTCCCGGTCGGGAAAATACAAAGGTGAAGTGTAGGTTTTGCTGCGAGAAGATACAAATTGTGGTAGGTAGCTTGTAAACATTTGACTCCTATCTCTATTCTCCTTTTCATTGGTCTCTCCAGGTCGCCACCGTTCTTCTCTTCGGAATATTTGAAGGTTAATTGGTGTAGTGTTGAAAGAGATCCTGAATAAGAGAATGTTATCGTAAGTTTTATTAAATGTTCCCAGTAACTATTACATCTAAATTTCCATTTTTTATTAACGAGTCATACCGTACGATTTTCCTAAACAGCTAAACTCATAATTTGCGTCTTCATGATCACAAGATGGAAGGAAGAGTTAAATGCTCATCTGCAAGCTTAGAATCAGTTATTAAATGGGATTAATCTGGTAATGTATAGCTGGCATATAATGTGAATACCACTATGTTTCGCGTGGCCTAAGGATATCGTTGAGGGATTACACCGTGAGACTATATGTATTAAGTCATCAGAGTTTTACAACAAATCGGCTTAAAAGATGCCATGTATAATTCATTTTTATATTTTAAGCAATGCTGATAATATTTTAACAGACGTAGTCGAACGCTGAAACCATACATGTACTAAGGTAAGAAAGGTCACAACAATGCAATGGATTTCACAGTAGTGCGTACAATCAAGTGGAATTTTAATATTGTCACACGACGAGAACACAACTCTATTCTAATAGAACCACTTATGTTTTGTCTCCCAGTATAGATATATTCACTAAGCGTTAGATCTTTCGAAGATAAAATGAAAACAATTATCCCACCAGTACAGCAAACGAATGTCGATAAAATAATCTTTGTATGAATCCAAATCAGCATAAGCAATAAACGAAATTAAAAGGACTATTATTTACCCTTGAGTCAGAAAATACAAAGCAACGTAACGGAACTGCCATTATGGTTACGATTAAAATATTAAAAATGGGACACATCATTGGAATAACGAAGCTCCTTTTAGAAAGATATCAACAAACAGACGTGGAGATCAAGGGTGATGAAATGTCATCGTACATGTTACAGCGAAAAAATGTCCTTACTCATGTAACGAGTAAATAACGTATGCGTAAACAACCCTTTATAGGTAAATGAGATATCTTTTCTTTCAAGCCATATCAGAAAGAAAGTAAAACAATGAAAATACCAACGCACATTAAAAAAACCTATATCAGTCAAAAGGGATAATATTATATATTATCTCGCTTAAGACAAACTAAAAACATAACATAACAGCTAATATAAACATACAACAATAACATACATACAAATCAACAACCTAACACAACATACAACAACGAAACAGGACAATCAACATCAATATCAACAACATCAACAACAACCACACAACAACACACATAACAATCAACAACAACAACTTAACATACAAACAATCAAACAAATCAAACTAAAGGTAGGTTAGTAGTTAAAAGGTCAATCACTCTGGCGGCTAAGAGATCCGTAAAAAACCCAAGCTTACGACCCCTTCGAGTAGGATGATCACCACTCTCAGGATTACACACACCTTTCATTGGAAGATGCTAATCCCATTGGGTTTTCTCTTGGGAGTGAGTAGTTGCTTTATAAGATACTTCTTTAGGTAATATGAAAGATTGTTTTATAAAAGAAAAAGGTAAATTTTACGTTAACTCGGGGTTAGAATATAAACTGAGGGACGGGGGTGAAGGTCTCACACTAGCTGCACCTCCTCCTCCCGATGACCCCAATAAGATGATTTAGTTGGTAAGAGTATGATATTCTGTGCCAAAATTACCTGAAGCGATTATTATGTTAGAGCGGAGGACTATGTAAGAATCTCTTTTGGTTAGTAATGTTTAGGAATATATGTCCGAGAAATTTTGTCTAATGTTACGCGTGAATTATTCTTATTTTGCTTCAAATGATGTAGTTATAACTATTGAGATCGGAGTCACACCTTTGAGAAGTGGGGGGTGAGTGTACAAATTTCAATAAAGTTTCAAAGTTAATGCATGTATTCTTGTTAGATTTAGAAAATGGCACACTTTTTAATTGTTTAGAAAAAGAGCCGCAATTTAGTTTAATAAAGGAAAATACGTCCGGTTGTAGACCGTAGCTCTCGCAAAGAGAATGCTGAGGAAATAGTGGAGAACATTCGCAGCCTCCAGTTGTCTCCACGACTTGTCGCGTACTTGATCATTGAAAGTAGGGAGTCTATGTTTGAATGGTTAGCGTGGGACATTCGATACGCGTGAGAGGGTTATCGGTGTAGCCGACCTAATGGATATAAGAGACCGAGAGTGTATGGTATTTCCCTTGTGTAGCAAGAAGTCACGGTTAACTGACGATGAGTGTGGTAGAAATGTGACCTAGGTAAGTTCTTGATCGTGTACAGCTCAATGTCTCTCTTGTACCCGGGTATAAAACTTTTGATTCATGTCTACGTTTATTCATAGTCCAAAATGATGTTTGTTATACTCGAAACGATTGACACTTTGATGAAAGATAGTGTCAATTCATAATTCAAGATGGTGGTATCTTTGAGAGATTGGTCACTTTGTTAAGGGATTTTGTTAGATAATACGGCTTTATCTGCTGCTAATATGCGCGAAAACTGGGAACATATCGAGTATTGTGCATGACCTGTTAGCTACTTTACCTTTGATTAAGTAGGGAATTTTCAGGAACTGTCAACTATTATTCATTTCAACTGAAGGGGTTATGTTTAGGTTTATTGTTGCAATTGTTACATTATATTCTTATAGTTCAGGTTATGACATGATTAGCTATTATATTAGCTAAAACTATTTTTCCGTAAAGAAATATCTTCGTGGGCGCCCAGTATGGATATAGAACTTTATTATAAAAGTTATGAACTAGGTTACGTTTGATATGCTTTTTAATGCTAAGTTATACTTTACAGGTGTTAAAGTGGGAATTTACAAATTTGTTAAATTTTTTATGTTCAAACTTATTTGTTAAAATTTATTGTTTTATTAGACTAAACTCGTTAAAAGTTTTTGTGTTTCTTATAGATTATTAAACAAGGGTTAATAAAAGGTTATTTTTATTTTCTCGCGTATCGCGCCTATTTGGCGTGGTACATTGATTTTTCTTTTTACGTGTTTCCAATATAAATAGCCTAATGTTGAGCCTATTATTGATTAAGAAAAATTCATGGTTAATGGTAATCCTGATTATTCGCTAAGAAAAAGTAATAAAGAGGGGTACTATAAAAGCACCTGACTCATTCTTAAACGTAAGAGTCTGTGCATATGTTTTATGCCGCCAATGATACTACGAGAGTGCTACGTAATCCTAATAGTGTAATGTTAAAAATTAATCCAATGGATATATTTTAGAGATACATGGCATTGAAAGTGGATAAGAATTAGAGTATACGTCTTCCTCCACGCAGGGCTATAGCGTGACTACGTGTCTGTTAAAGAAATGGAACTTTGTTAATGTTAGTTTTTTATTTTCGTGTGTGTGCTAAGATGTGTTATTTGATTTGTGTCTATTGTACAGTAGAATTTCTGTGAGTTCTGGTAAGACTATGTTAGCCGTATTAATATTAACGTGAAAACAGATGTGACGACTTAGAGCAATAAATAATTCCGTTCGTGTTTTGAAGCGGTTTATTAATTAAAAGAAAGGGGGAAAAAAACTTATTATTGTTACGCCCAAAGGGCTCAATGGCGGTGTTACTATGTTAATGTTGGTTGCTTCCTTGTTTTATTGTGTGATGTGTTGTGTATGAAATTGTTAGTAGTTGCTGTTGTGGTGTTAGTTGTTCTTAGCCGAAGAATATTATACCTATTGATTATCTGTTAAGGTAAATTGTGGTCGTTTGGTTTGCTGTGGGTATATTCTGCTTTTACATTACTTCTGAATTAGAGACTGGAAAGATAAGAATCCTCCAGAGTACCTGTGATTAAGGTTGTCGTTTACGCGATATCGATTCGTTTTTGGGGTCCCGATACCGTCCTAGAGACATTTTTTCTGACAAAAAAAATGGTTCATCTTACTAGGTACTAAGATGACATGCTGCCCACGCATTTCTCCATCGTCCCTGTTAGTGATTCGTATCTTTCTTACCATATGGAGCTATATCGGTAACAACATAATCCATCTAAGAATGTGGGTAATTATAATATATTCATTTCGATAACACCTAATATTGCAGTCGTGAGCGTGCTTGTAGCTTTCTGCCCCAAAGGCGTAAACATAATATACCCGTTAATATTCGTTTTGTCCGCTGACCTGGTATTCTATCGGAAGAATTATCGACCAATACGATTGCTGAAATGTATCATAGAAAGCGATAAGTGGTGTTCTTATCACGTAAGAGATCAACGCTAGTAAATTATCGAAGCTGGAGAACATACCATGTTAAAGTCGGTGGTGCCTATATAGTAATAGAGCCTGTGTATCTCATCTAGTCAGTTGTTTATTTTAAATGACACAGAATTAAGGGAGAAATACGTATGAGTACGGGTGGGTGAGCGTTCTTTACATTTTGCAGCGGGTGGTATACAGAGAGAAAACGGGGAGCATCTGAAGTACCACCAACCCCGCTCCTATATCTGACCAATAATTGAGAGAACATCCTTT
>JABUQX010136393.1:17500-19288 GCA_015478945.1 Trachelipus rathkii | reverse complement strand
TGAAAACCTTCAAAGCTTGCAACAAATAATATTATATAATCTCAAAGACTTGGGAACCAAAGCCATCGCACCCCTAACTCAAATATTTAACGTCGCTTGGCAAACTAACACTCTCAAACCACTCTGGAATATATAATCTTTATACTAAAACTTAAAAAAACTACCTAACAATCCAACTTCATTGGACATATGTCATTACTCTCTACAATATCCAAAATTGTAATAAAATTAATCCTAAATAGAAATTGTCCCTTCATACCATTTCAAACTCACAACATGGATTTAGACAAACACACACCACTGCCAAACTCTCCCAACCGATCTAACACAACACACCCATCCTGGTTACAACAAAACTCCTCCCCCCTTCTTTAATCTCCCAGTAGAAATAGGCATCAATAAGGCATTTGATACAGTCCCTAGTCACATCTTAAAATAATAAATATTAATCACAGATGTATCTGTCAAAGTGAAATAAAAACAATAGCAAATTTCCTGCGATTAGTCGCAAGAGTCGTCCAAGGATTGATTTCATCCTTGCTTACAAATCACATAAGGGGTCCTCCAGAGAGCCAACTTTTCATCAACACTTTTTAATCTCTATGTGCATGATCTACCACATTTCATTTACTTTCTAACATCCACATCTCCCACATCTCTATCACATTCTACACGAGCCTATCTCATATCTCACATCTCATATCTCTACATCCCACATCCCACATTGCTCATTCTACATCTCATCTCTACATTTCACATTCCCACATCCCACATCCCACATCCCACATCCCACATCACACATCCCACATCCCACATCCCACATCCAACATCCACATCTCTACATCCCGACTATCCCACATCCCACAGTCTCTAACAACAAATAGAATGCCATGCAGACCATCTAACATTCACATCTCTATTACTTACCCCAGACAGAAGAGAATCAAACATTCACTCAGCAGTTTCTTATCAAACAAGAGACTTTCTCTCAACAAACAACCCACTATCATAGGATTGACTTTTGATGGATACATGACATTCACTCTCACATCAACAATATAACTTTCAGAGCCGCACGTAAATTAAACAAGCTGAAAGAATTAACATCAACAAACTTCAGACAACATAAAAAGACTCTCTCAATAGTATACAAACAATATTTTTCGTTATTTCTTAAACTACGTTTCACCTGATTGTGCACCATAATATCACAAACCAATATTCAGAGACTAGAAACCGAACAAAATAAACCTCTCAAAATAAAGACAGGCTGCTCTAAAACCATGCCATCAACCACCTGTTAACGGAAACAAAAATTCTCCTATAAAAGCCCATCTTGGCATGATAGGCTGTCAATTCTATGGTAAATCATTCTCAATAGGTCATCCCCTAACACATCAAATCATTACAACAACCCCCGGCACCTAGAATAAAAAAAAAACACACCAGCATTAAATTATTTTAACATAAATAGCACGTTTCTCCCTCCCCCTACCCATCATATAGCCCATTATCAAAAGCATTCATACCCAATTTATCCAAAAAACAAATTCAGCATATTCAAATAACACCATATTCCAAGCCCGTCTACACGAAATCTCCTCCAGAACAATATATATATATATATATATATATATATATATATATATATATATATATATATATATATATATATATATATATATATATATATATATATATATATATATATATATATATAGCAGTTATATATATATATATATATATATATATATATATATATATATATATATATATATATATATATAT
>JABUQX010136393.1:5000-12500 GCA_015478945.1 Trachelipus rathkii | reverse complement strand
CCCATGATCTAAACTCTCTCATCACTCATCAATATACAATTAAATAACCAAGTGTCATAACACACACTGCCCACTCCGCTATTAATATGGGGAACCAACCACCTTCAAACTTAATTATTTCTTTACACACGCTTCACTATTCGTCATCATATTTTGATTCCATTCAGAAGCTTGCCACCAACATCACATATCACTAACGCCTGCCTTTGAGCTTCCCTATTAACTCTATCATTCGCCTGTTGAAAAATCCATAAAACCTAAATACAATATATTCTTCTTCTTTCTCATTTTCTCAATAATTTGTTTCAATATAAAGATTGGTCCAAACATCCTCTACTACTTTTAAATGCACCTGCCGTTCACCAAGCCAGTCCTCACAATCACTCGAACACATTCATAAATAATAGTAATGCCAATGAGGTTGTGCCCGTTCATGTGTGGTACATCTACGACAAAACCGTAAATAAGTTATTACTAAATGTAATAGAATTGGTAATGTGAAATAATGAGGCTAGCTTATAGTTAATAATGATTCATAAATAATGAAATAATAATAAAAATAATAATAATAATGATAATTAATAATAATAATAAAAATAATAATTAATAATAATAATAATAATAATAATAATAATAATAATAATAATAATAATAATAATAATAATAATAATAATAATAATAATAATAATAATAATGGAATTTTAAGTCTTTCCGAAAGCATTCATTAAAAGATTTATGAAACAGTTTTAAAAGTTTCTAAATTATGTGAACTAAATATATTGCAAGAACCTGAGAAGTAAGAATTTGGCACTCTAAATACGTATACACTTTAAATAATTTAGATAATTATAACACAAGATAATATTTAATGCTCTATATTTAAATAATGACAGTTGTAAATGATGCACCAATTATTTGTTTTATTTTGAATGTGTTAAATATTATTTGCTTTGATATTTTAATCGTGTATAAAATCGAATAAGAAAATATTTTAATTTTAAACTGACATAACAAAAATGGCCCAGAAATAGTTATTAACCGTTAAAAAATCTTTAAAATAAAAAATAATAATAATAATAATAATAATAATAATAATAATAATAATAATAATAATAATAATAATAATAATAATAATAATAATAATAATAATAATAATAATAATAATAATAATAATAATAATAAATAATAATAATAATAATAATAATATAATAAAATAAATAATAATAATAATAATAATAGTAATAATAATAATAATAATAAAATAATAATAATAATAACAATAATAATAAAATAATAAATAATAATAATAATATAATAATAATCAATAATAATAATAATTAATAATAATATAATAATAATAATAATAATAATAATAATAATAATAATAACAATAATAATAATAATAATAAAATAATAATAATGAAAATAAGTAATAATAATAATAAAAAACTAACAACTTTAAACCCCGTATTTACATAAGGTATGTCGACGACACCCTCACTATCTTTAGAAACATAGATCATATACATCAGTTAATCATAGAATTCAAGAGTTGTCATGCTTAAAATTTACATACGAAACTTAGCGTTAATAATGCTATCTGTTTTTAGACATCAAAATCAATGTTAATCCATTCTGACGGCTCATTATCTACAGGCATTCATGTCAACCCACTGATAATGGTCCTGTATATGAAACTAGATCCTTTCACCGAGCTATTACCAAAGAATCTATCGTCTAAAAAACTTTAGTTACAGAGCATTTACAACCTATTTTCAACTTGGAACAACTTTTGATGAAGAAATTTGCCGCATTAAGAAATTTAATTAACTGTAATCATCCACAATATTCTGTTGAAAATTTAATTAATAAAACCTTTACAAAATATATAAAAGAAAGTAAATAATAATCAGAAAAATTAGATAAATTTCTTCAAAACTTCCAAGCTATTTGTCAATAAGGAAAAGAAGTGCCTTCGTAATATTTTGAATCTCACCTCAAAACTAACGACACCTCAAAACTTAAAGTCAGACAATACCATAAGTCCAAACAACTCTCATCTTCCTTTAGTACAAGAGATGCTTTGCCCGACAACCATCACGTTGTGTACCAATTTAGCCTGCCCGTAAGTCACGACTGTACGTCGACATATATTGGTTACACGACGAATAGATTGTCGAACAGGCATATCAACATCGCCTACATCCCAGCAAAATCTCTTGAACATTTAAACAGGCACATGTCAAGCAACGATAAGCAAATTTTCTAAACCACTTCACAATAGATACGGATCATGTGAAGATCCAGAAACTTTAAAATGCCGAAGGCCTTCACATCAAAACACGCAGACCAGACATTAACATAAAATTCAACGTATTGTCACTTAAATTAAATATAATATGATTTTAATTATTATATATCAAATTTAATTAAAGGACTCATTCTCTTACAAGAAATAATCCTCTGAAAATGTCTCAAGTATAGAGACGAAATGCGTCGGGAAATCTATATAAATATATCTTCTTCTTCTCCTGCAAATTATTTTCAAAGATTATTTTAAGGAAATTAAATATGTACAGAAATAAATTATTTACAGCTTGGAAAATAAAATCAAAAAAGTTAATAATAATAATAATAATAATAATAATAATAATAATAATAATAATAATAATAATAATAATAATAATAATAATAATAAAATAATATAATAATAATAATAATAATTAATAATAAAATAATAATCAATAATAATAATAATAATAATAATTAATAATACATAAAATAATAATAATGATAATAATAATAATGATTTAATAATAATGAAATAATATAATAATAATATAATAATAATAATAATAATAATAATAATAATATAATAATAATAATAATTAAATCAATAATAGTCAGTGACTCGCCCATCCGGAGATCCCTCACCCTTTTGATATGAAGGATAGAGTTAGAGGCTCTGAAACTTGGCAATATATCTATATATGGATAAGACGGCAATCCGTTGTAATTTTTCACAGGCTGTTAGGATGATATAATGGGTGGTCACCCCCGAGGGTGGACGCCGATATTGCGCTTACGCTACCCCTCCGAAGGAGGGGGGTAAGGCCTCAGCCCTTTGGCTGAGGCCCAGAGCCCGCTACACCCCTTCGGGGTGATCCCCCCTCTCAAGATTCACACCCTTTCAGGGGGGCGCATCCCTCCTGGGTTTTCTCTCGGGAGGTGATGTGTTGCTTTAGATACTCCTGGTTAATGAAACCTGCTTATTCGTAAGTTAGGTACGTTATGTTAAATATTACTATGACAGGGTGAAATTAACACTGATTTGGTAGAGAAAATTGAGAGTTTTTCAAAGATATACTGTGTTACCGACTATGATTGTATAGAACGTAGGCCTGTTAAGTTTTGCTATGAGTAATTCAGGGTTTGCCCAAGAATTTTTGCTAATGTCTACGTTTATTTCATAGTTCAAATGATGTTATACTAGAGAAGTGTGACACTTTGATGAAGATAGTGTCAAATCATAGGTCGATATGCTGGTATCTTTGATAGATTGATCACTTTGTTAAGGGATTTTGTTAGATAATACGTCTTTACCTGTTACATAAGGGCTCAGCCCAAAGGGCTGTGCCCTTACCGCTTACACCCCTTTCAGGGTACCCCGAGATGGTCTTCGTGCATTTCTCTGGCGTGACTCAAAATAGTGCTTACATGCTTACGAGTCGCTAAGACAAATCGCTTGTATGAGCGCTGTTGCCTAATCTAACAGTTTTGTTGAAATTTTCTGAAAGGGGGCGGGGTCTAAAATAGGGTAAGATAAAAATATTTCAGGTTACCTCATGAAAGCGTTAGGTGTTACAAGCGCTGCACCATCCCCCTGGTTTTCTCTCGGGAGGTGATGTGTTTCTTTAGATACTCTTGATTAATGAAAACTGTTTTATTCGTAAGTTAAGGACGTTATGTTAAATATTACTATGACAATGTGAAAAATAACACTGATTTGTTAGAGAAATGATGAGATTTTGTAAGATATTACTGTATTAACTGACGATGATGTGTTAGAAACCGTGAGCCTAGGTTAAGTTTTTGTTTGGTAATGTTAGGTTTGCCCTTGAATTTGCTAATGTCTATGCTTATTCATTGTTCAATTGATGTTATGTTATACTCAAAAACGAGTGACACTTTGATTGAAGATGTGTAATTCGCAGTTTCCATAATGTTGCTATCTTATGATAGATGGTCACTTTGTTGGATTTTGTTAGATGAGTGCTGTTTTACCTGTGTCGCTGATATGCGAGAAAAAGTTGAACATATCGAGTATTGTATGACCTATAGCTACTTTACTTTTAAGTAGGGAATTTCAGGTGTTAGCTGATATTCATATGCGAAGATATGTTAAGTGGCTTTGTACATTATATTCTTAGTTGCAGGTTAAAATGTTTAGCTTATTGATGCTAAAAGCTTTGTTAGTTACAATAATTCGTCTGGTCTGTATGATAATCTGGACAAGATTAGTGATAAATCCATGTTTAAATTACTATCTCAATCGTAAAATTAACTTCTCCTTCCTTTACATTGTTGCAAACATTGTGTGGCGGTTCATTTTTGTATGCAATGTTGTTTTACAGGTGTTAAGTGTGGAGCTTTGCTAATGTTAACACTTTTTGTGCTTAAGTTGTGTTAGTTGTCGTTGTACATTATTTCTTAGTTCAATGAAACGCCTATGTTACCTATATTAAATGAAAAACCTTATATGTTAGCATATATTCTTGTGTTAGTATATAAAGAACTCATTTTGCGCTATGTTTCATCCGAAATGACGAATCTAATTCTTTCTGAGTCAGCTGTTAATGTTAAAATTAACATTGATATGTTAGAGACATGCTTGAAAAAAATGTGACTAGGTTACGTTTTGTACGCTGGGTTAGGAACTTTACTGCTGTTAAGTAGGAAACTATTGTTAATGTTAGTTGTTTATTCGTGATAATTCGTCGTGTGTACATTATTTCTTAGTCCACATGATCTATGTAGCTTTATTTAATTGAAAACAATGTTACGTTAGCATATTATTCGTTTGGTTTTGGTAAATAAAAACTTATTTTGGACTGTTTATTTTTTGTTTTGTTGTTTGTGGTTTTTGTTGTTGTTGTTGTCGAACGAGAATATATACCCCTTTTGAACTGATATGGTTCAAGTATGAAACGTTGTTAACAAAACAAGAATCAATGGTATTACGTAATGTTTCGAAAATGAACCAAACAGGAATCATAGGTATTGCACAATGTTTCGAAAAGAGGGAGGAGTTTGAGCAAATTCTCGAATTGTATCTGATAGCTCTAGTGATACATGAAATACAAATACATTATATATAATATATATTATATTATATAGTATATATATATATATATATATATATATATATATATATATATATATATATATATATATATAATATTAATATATATATATAATATATAAAATATATATATATCTATATATATATATAAAAGCTAAAGAAGGAAAAAGAAACAATCATAAGAAAAAAACAATTTTAATATACATCTTACATGATATATTTTAAAATATAATACAATCACATAAAATTAATTTTAAAAGAAATAATCACAAAATATTTAATAAGCTTGAGCTTGGGCCATAGGACTTAGCAGATACTGTGTATTTATAATATACTGACGGAGACTAGGGAGTCCGTCCGTTGTCACGTATGTATAAATATCTCTTGCCGATATTTTCAAGTCTTGATCTTTATATGCGGCGATTTCATCTCTTTTTCATAAAGGAAGGTGAATTTTTCAAGGTTGAGCGCCTCGATAACTGGTGTTTCCTGTGATTCGAACACATTGTGCTCATCGTACATCGTATAGAGTATACCATGCGAGAGGTTAATAAGTTCGTCCAGTAAATCAACTTCAATCAACCTTTTAGATATTTCTTCGTGCATCTTGATAAACGCTGTAATATTTTCTTTACCACTTACACAAACACCAAAGGCTGTGGGGCGGAATATCCCCGTTGAATTAGGTCTCCACCACATACGTAAATCAAGGGATTCAATATTGTTATGTAGTGAAAAAACAAGAGTTAATCTTTTTGAGTCACATTCTTCGCCGCCATTGATCGCAACTCCCCACGAATTTGTCACTGATGAAGAAATGTACTTTTCATTTATCCAAGTATTAACTTCTTCGAACACCCGACTTAATTCTTCACAGGATAGGAATAATGGTCTGTTATGGGTGTAAGATGAATCGGAACATGCAAAGTAACGTTCTCCATTTGTCTTACGACGGAAAGTTAAGTTAAGAAAAACTTTTGGATGCGATATCTTCCATGTTACAATATCGTTTACAAATTTATTATTCACGAGAGAAACCATTTTTATAGTTTTAAAGTCAGACAAGCAACTGATGAAGAGCTTCATTTGTCGCTCTTTTAAGAAGAATGTAATCCTCTCTCTCTCACAATAACGAAGGATGATGTAACAAACCAGTTTATACAATGCTAACCCTAAACGACAACCCTAAAAAAAAGGTTGGGGGTTTTTTATAACTTTTTCTTTTTTTTATTTTTTTTTTTTTTTTTTTTTTTTTTTTTCATCCCCCTAATGGGTTTCACTTGTAATATAGTATTACTGATGTTAAGTGTGGATCTTTTTTTTTTGACCGTTTATTCCTGCTTTAAGATGTGTCTAGGATTGCGTCGTACATTCTTTTCTTAGTTCGGAGGATACTAGTAAGCTTTATTAGGGGAAACTTTGTTACGTCACATATATGGTTATGCTTGTTATAAAGAACCTTGATTTATGTTATATTTATCCAACAAAGTGATACTCAAAATTGGCAATCAATAGATCAATACGATACCAGATGGTCAGAGAGGTGGATGTTGGCGGATGCGTGATTTATTAGTGATTTACTGCTTAGTATTAAAACGTAAATTTGTAAGTTATAAACAGAAAAAGAATAAGAAATTTCTATTATTTTATTTATTTATTTATTTTTTATTTCCTTGAATGCGTTCTGAAAAACCGATTATTTTCGAAATCTACAGACTCGATAACCTCTATAAAGACACCAACATTGTTATCATTAAACTAATATTTAATAACTCGCACCGCACCAGAGCCAACCACCGGTGCATCGTCACCCTGCTACTCCTCCTTCTTCATTCTTCTTCCACATTCCTCATTCTTCTGTCATTCTTCTTCATCCTCCTTCACCTCTGTTTTCCCACTCCTCGTGCTTCTTTTTTTCATCAGATCCCCCCTCCATTGGGTCCTAGACCACCCTACATGGACTTATAACCACAATTCGAGAGTCTACCGTCTAAATAACCCTTATAAGACACCAAGATTGTGGTTATTACGAAGTTTTATTAACTCGGCACCGCAGAGGCTCCAGCACCGGTGCCGGAGCTAACTCCACAGATTCACATATCAAGTCTTTCTAGAAATTCAACTCGGAATCCTCTCAC
>JABUQX010136392.1:0-26432 GCA_015478945.1 Trachelipus rathkii | reverse complement strand
TTGCGAAAGAAAAAGGCGAGAGGAGACCACACTCCGTCCAGGTGCTCTGAAGAACACCGACAGCAAAATCGGAGGCATCTTCCTGAACTCTGGTCGGAGCTGAGTCCTGGGTGACTAAGATTTGGCAGAAGCGAGTGTTCTTTGGAAGCTTCAAAAGCAGCAGTAGGCTTCGTCAGACCAGTACTTTTGTAAACTGCCCGGTTGCTTGCGAAGCGGAATGAGAGCAGTAAGAAAGGTCGAAAAATAGCAGCGCGCGAATTTTAGAAAACGATTGTTAGAAGTTAAGCAGCAGACTGACGAAGCTGCTTTTGATTGCCAGGCCTAGGGAAGGTGCGAATGGCCTCCACACGCTCTGCAAGAGGACAGATACCATCAGCAGAGACAGTGTGCCCAAGAAAAGTTAAGGGTGGAACTCCAAAAACACACTTACCGGGCTGAGGCGAAATGCCAACATTCAATTCCAACCTGCAAAGACGGACGTTAGGTGTTACTCATGCTCAGCAGGAGAAGAGGAAGCTATGAAGAGGTCATTCGAGGTAAGCAAAGGCGAAAGGGAGACCTCTTAGACGTCATCATGAAGCGTGGAAAGTTGTGCCGAATTGTCTAGCCCGAAAGCCATTGTGTATACTCGAAAGAGGCCAAAAGGGGTTGGATGATGGCCGTCTTCGGTATGTCCTCTCTGCGACTGGGATCGGTTGTAGGCCTACAAGATCCAGGTTTGCTAAAATGGATTTAAACAGCCAGATTAGAGCTGAGGACTGAATGTGGGACAGGTTAGCGATCTGGTATCGTACAAAGCGTTCAGAGCCCTAAAATCTCCCACAGGCCCCAATCAGAAGCACTTAGGACCAGGTGAGGGAAGGACATGACCCGGAAGGGTGACGATCCAGAGTTCGAGCATAGTGCTCGAACTCCGCCTTGGCTTGCCTGAACTATCAGGAAGGCAGACGCGAGCACGAAGCGAGGTGGGAGCCCGTGAGTCTCGTATATGGTGGCGCACAGAATGCTGAACAGGAGAGGAAGAAGAACAGGGTTCACAGCGCCGGAAAATCCTTCTGCAGGATGGTGAAGAAGGGGGAGGTACCAGAAGAAGGAGCAACCGCAGAGATGCCTTTAAGAGCAGAAGAAACTACGGTACCTGCAGAAGACAGAGACGTACAACCGTCAACCAACCTCCTGTTTCTTAGATCGACCATAAGGTCGAAATGAGACAGGAAATCAGCTCCCAAAATTGGTTGGGTCACATCAGCAACCCCGAAAACCCAGGAGAATTGACGGCGGAGAGAAAGGTCTAAGGTGCACAAACGCTCACCATAGACGGGGATGGTACTACCATATCCTGAGACGAAGAAGGCGGTGGCCAGCTGGATCTACCGCCTTTATGGACCGCTGGCTAGGGGGTTTCCCGAAAAAATGCAGGGTTGGTTGCACTTATTCGCCTTCAGGCCAAACCGGTGGTGGTAAAAACAATATCCGTTAGTATATTGCGTAGGGCCTGGTAGGAGAACGGTCAGAAGAAGCGACGAACCTGAAGAGAGGAGCGGTTGCGGGAACGAGAGTCCCTCTGAGAACGTAGCATGGCGGAGTTAGACATCAGCTCCGCCTTGATGTCTGCCATGCCATGTTAAATTGAAAGACGAAAGCCTCTATACTCGAATAACGGGAGGGCAGGAGTCGTTGAGAGGCGCGGAGATGGGACTAGGGTACGAGGATGGGCGGATACACCGGGTTAAGAAGAAGAAGAAGCAGCGGAAAAGGGAAGCCGAAGAAACCATAGGGGTGGGAAGAAAAAGAGTATAGGAGAAGAAAGCGAAGAGACGGGGGAGCAAAGAGGCAAAGAAGGGAAATCCTAAGTGCAGGAGAAGGGAGACAGTCACAGCGGCAGAAATGCGGGGCATTGGAGTTGAACGGCCCAGGAGGACCATCTCCCTCTCTTGCAACCTCCTGGAGAAAGCTTTGGTCCATAGACGAAAGAAAATATTGAATGTCATGTGGCAGTTTCTGCACAAAAAGTGTGCGGATGAAACCTGATTCCTGGGGGGTGGGAGGACCACTTAACAAGGACAGCATCTGCACCAGGAGATCAGAAGGTTTCTGATCTCCTAGCGAGGTGCCACGTAGCAACTCCTCATACTTTGCTTCCTGAGTAGGAGCCATGCGGGAGACCAAAAGATCTCTAAGAGCAGTGTACGGAGTGTCAGAAGAAGACAAGGCGGGAATTGAATCTCTGATACGGAGAGAGACGTCTTCGGGGAGAAAAGACAAGACGATACCATATCTTGTCTGTTCATCGCCGACGGTACGCAAAATACCGTCAATAGAAAACTACAGTTCAGGGTGGTGCGAATAGAAGGGGGAAGACGAACATGCGTGGGAGTAGGGGAGGGAGTGGAATCCGTCTCAACCATGACGAGAGCAGGAGAATGAAAGAAGAAAGGAAATTGTGAAGGGAAGGAAAGATAGAGAAGGAAAAGAAGAGAGGAAACAAGCAGCACAAACACGGACGTATAGCGTTTTTCAAGATCGGTTTGTAACAGGATAACCACAACACACAAGGAATGAGGCTACTATTCAAAATTTTACACTATATCCGGTGTATGGTTACAACACAATACCCCAATCCGGGGGAAGTTTCCGTGTATGTCACGCACAATACCCCCAATCTGGGGATAAGGGAAGTTATAATAATATAATACTATATAATTATATATATATAATTATATATATAAATATATATATATATATATATATATATAATATATATATATATATAATATATATAATATTAATTATAGTGGCGTATCCAGAAATTTTTTTCGGGGGGGTCAAAGGAATATTTTCTGTATATTATATATATATATTATATATATTATATATAATATATATATATTATATATATATATATATATTATATTAAATATTATATATATATAGAATATATATATATATATTATTAATATATATAATAGTATTTAAAGTGTGGAAGGACAAAAATTAAATTCCTAAGAAAAAATAGGAAGAATTATATGAATTACTAAAAAATCATCTTACCTAAATTGTTAAATTTAATCTCCTGACTTGAGAGTGAGCGAAGTTCGAGATAACATCTTCAAGTTTTATTTCAATATTTCGAAAGTCCAGTAAATCTTTCATCTCCAATAGTATTTCTAAAGTAGGTTTTCAGAAGTCTTAATGTTGAAAAGCTTCTTTCTACTGAAGCATTAAACACAGGTAAAATTGCCAGTATTTGCAACAAGATGGAAATATTTGGAAATTGTGACTGTGAACAAGAAACTAGTCCATCTATTTCGGTTTTTGGGCGACCTGTGCTGTGATGCCATTTCAGTTTCCATAAATCCCATTCTGCTTTTACTAAATCTTCATTTGGGCTTTCGAGATCTTCCTTGTAAAAATTACACAATCTTTTATCTTCTCATATGGCACATTACACCCGTTCGGTATGATAATTTCTTTATGACTTAAAAACCTCTCTCTTAATGCTGATATTAAATCATCCAAAAATGATATAAAAATGATGTGCGATAATAAGTCTGTGGTCGGAAGTAGGATTGTTGGATCTGCATTTTTGGAATTTGTTAATTCTTGGTACAGCAATTTCAATACTTAATTCAGATTCAGATGAGCTTACACATTCTTCAAAAATCAACTAAAATTCTAATGTTGCATTTTCTCTGATGGTTTCAAGTTTTGTTTTAACTAATGGACTTACGAGGTTTGTTTCGACAGCGACGAAGTATATAAAAAATTAATGTAACTTCTGCACTTTATATTAACGAATATGATACTTAAAAATTTTAGTGTCTAGAAAATTTCGGGGGGCCATGGCCCCCCTGGCCCCCCCCTACGCCACAAGTACATATATATATATATATATATATATATATATATATATATATATATATATATATATATATATATATATATATATATATATATATATAAAAAAAAAACAAAAATAGAAAAATAGAAAAATAATGTAGCAAATATAAAATAATAATAATAATAATAATAATAATAATAATAATAATAATAATAATAATAATAATAATAATAATAATAAAAATTAGAGCTCTGTCCTTTAACAGTAGAACAGAGGGTTAGCTGTGGACGCCGAGGTTCTACCAGACACGAAAAGCTTGAGATGCTGAAGATTCTGTAGAGGCTTGAGATTCTGGGAAGGCTGGATGGTTGGGGCCTACTTCCACAGGCAGGCTCTTGCTCACTCCAGGAAGTTACCAATGAAGTTCTGATGGTAGTTACTCTGTCAGAAACTTCTTGTAGAAGGTTAAACAATCAGGTTCTTAAACAAGGGAGCAAGTTGGAGTATATATTTGAGGTGCATACAGAATGAAAGTTGTTAATGCAAGCTAAGCCTGAAACCCCAGTGTCCACGTTATAAAAGTCAAAAAACGTGGCTTTAATAAGCCTAATTACGCTGGTTAAGCGAAAAATGCAGAGCGTCATATAACAGCGTTAGCGTAAAGAAAAAATGGCGGTAGAATGAAAATGATAGAGGCACTTCAGTAGTATCATCATTTTGATTTGCCATGGTGAGAAAATGAGAGTGCGGTCACATATTACGTTTTGCAATTTTATATTTGGACTTAACCTGACTTCGTCACCACAATATATATATATATATATATATATATATATATATATATATATATATATATATATATATATATATATATATATATATATATATATATATATATAATATAATATTATATATATATATATATATATATATTGTAGTGTTTGAGGTCATGTTGACCTCTATAATAGCGCGCAATATCAACTATGATAATAAAATTAAGCTACTGCGTTTTGCAACCTGTGTAAATTTATCGAAATGGCAACACTACCCCATCATTCTCGTCTGAGCGCCATTTTCTGATGCTAAGCCGCTTTTACATTGCGCTCTGAGATTTTTGCATAACCAGCGTAATTTGGCTCATTAAAACCATATATTTTGACTTTGTTATAGTGGTAAGTGCCATTAATGTGAAATATAAAGTTATTTTGAATATTACGTAAAAATTAAGGTTATTAAGTAGGTCATATAGGAAGGCCCAAGAGGGAAGTGAATATCGTGTCATTTTTTATATTATATTTTATCAATTTGTATTAGTTAGTTTATTTTCATGGTAGCAGGCCTTGTGTTAGGAATAAACGAAGGCCAATTTCTTCCTCTGGGGCTTTCCTAGTAACGGACCTACGGCCAATTTTCTTTTTGCAATATACACTTATGAATTTAAGTAGGCCAATGTAGGCCCTACTTGTTTATTTTAAAGTATAACTTGTATCCAATTATTACTATCATTATTTATATATTATAATATTTTATATTAGCATATCATTTATTGTTTTTTATTATTACCCAGGACTCTGGGGTTCTAGGTTCTATGCTCTAGATTCTTGTTCAAGCTTCAAGTTCTTGTTCTAATTATATACTGAATTGGCTCCCTGTGTTTTCAAATCCTTCTTATGTGGAAGTTACAACAAACTTCTTCAGTGGAGACACCTGTAGTGTGCAACAAAGCTTACCGGTAGAAGTAGGCCACAACAACCCAGCCCCTCAAGCCTCTTGGAACCTCAGTGTTCACCCCCTGCAGGAGTTGACATCCTTTTGCCTGCACTATTGTCACAGGACTATTTTATTTATTATTATTATTATTATTATTAATTCTTATTACCATTATTTTTATAATTATTATTTTTTTTAATATTAGTTTATTTTTTACTATTATATATATATATATATATATATATATATATATATATATATATATATATTTATATATATTGTATATATATATAATATATATTATACTATTAATATATATATATATATATATTAATACTCGGAAACAGGATAGTTTTTCAAGCAGGAAACAGAATAGGTTTTCAAACCAGAAACAAATTAGTTTATTTTATCATATTTCTGCGCTGCCATCTTTTACATTATTATTTTTTTTTTTTGTATTAGTGCTGTGGTTTTCTTTCCCTTATTTTTACTCTTCCCTATCCTACTTTCTTCGTCATTTCCTTCCTCCTTCTTCATTCGCCAGCTCTCGTCATGGTGGAGACGGATTCTACTCCCACCCCTGCTCCCACGCATGTTCGTCTTCCCCCTTTTTATTCCCACCACCCTGAGCTGTGGTTTTCCATCGTTGATGGTATTTTGCGTACCATAAGCGATGAAGAGACAAGATACGGTATTGTCCTGTCTTTCCTGCCCGAAGAAGTCTCTCCGTATCAGAGATTCCATCCCCACCTTGTCTTCTTCCGCCTCCTACACCGCTCTTCGAGATCTTTTGGTCTCACGGTTGGCTCCTACTCAGGAGGCAAAGTATGAGGAGTTACTGCGTAGCACCTCGCTAGGAGACCAAAAGCCTTCTGATCTCCTAGTGCGGATGCCGTCCTTGTTGAGTGGTCCTTCCACCCTCCAGGAGACAGGCTTGGTCCGCACTCTTTTCGTGCAGAAACTGCCCAGAGATGTGCAGTATTTTCTCGCGTCCATGGACCCGAAACTTTCTCTTCAGGAGGTTGCAGAGAGGGCAGATGGTCTTCTGCGCCGCTTCAATTCTACTACTACTGCTATTTCTGCTATCTCTGCTCCTGTGGCACTCAGGCATTTCCCCTTCCTACTGCCTCTTCCCGTCTTTTTCGCTTTCTTCTTCCTATACCTTTTCTTCCCCCACCCCTGTGGTTTCTTCGGTTCCCTGTTCCGCTGCTTCTGTCTTACCCAGCGTTACCCATCTCAATCCCTGACCCTGGTCTATCTCCACCGCCTCTCACGATCCCTGTTACTCCCGTTTTTCTAAAGTTGAGGCCCGTCTTTCAACCCTGGAACAAGGCATGGCGGATGTCAAGGCGGAGCTTATGACCATCTCCGCCATGCTACGGTCACAAAGGGATTCCCGTTCCCCTTCTGGCCGCCGATTTTCTGATCGTTCCCCCACCCAAGGCCCTCAGCAATATCCGAATGGGTATTGTTTTTACCACCATAGGTTCGGTCAGCAAGCGAAAAATTGCAACCAACCATGCACTTTTTCGGGAAACCCCCTCGCCAGCAATTCATAAAGGCGGTGGATCCAGCTGGCCACCCCTCCGTGTTTTATTCTTCTACGCCTTCTTCATCTCAGGATGTCCTGTGCCTTTTCGACAGGTCTACCAACCTCTTCTAGCCTTATAGACACCGAGCTTCATACTTTATATGCACGAAAGGAACCTCTTCCCAGGCATCCGCTGTTCCTATTTCTGACCGGGCTCTTTATGCTGCAAATGGAAGTACCTTCCCCGTCTATGGCGAACGTTTATGCACCTTAGATCTTTCTCTCCACGTCAGTTTCCTTGGGTATTCGTGGTTGCTGACGTGACCCAACCCATTCTAGGGGCTGATTTCCTGTCTCATTTCGACCTTATGGTTGATCTGAGAAACAGAAGTTAGGTTGACAGTTCTACGTCTCTGTCTTTTGCAGGTACCGTAGTTTCTTCTGCTCTTCAAGGCATCTTTGCGATTGCTCCTTCTTCTGGTGCCTCCCCCTTTTTCTCGATCCTGCAGGAAGGATTTCCGGCGCTGTTGAACCCTTGTTCTTCTTCCTCTCCTGTTCAACATTCTGTGCGCCACCATATAGAGACTACGGGCTCTCCCACCTTTGCTCGTGCACGGCGACTGCCCCCTGACAAGCTCAAGGCAGCCAAGGCGGAGTTTGAGCACATGCTTGAACTTGGGATCGTTCGCCCTTACAAAAGTTCATGGTCTTCCCCCTCCATATGGTGCCGAAGGGTGTTTCAGATCGGAGGCCGGTGGGAGATTTTAGAGCTCTCAACGCTTGCACGATTCCTGATCGCTATCCGGCCCCTCACATCCAGTCGTTCACCTCTAATCTGGCTGGTAAGACCATATTTTCGAAACTTGATCTTGTGAGGGCCTATCATCAGATCCTTGTCACTGAAGAGGACATACCGAAGACGGCCACGGCCATCATCACCCTTTTTTGGCCTCTTTGAGTATACCAGGATGCCGTTTGGCTTGAGGAGCGACGCTCAGACGTTCCAACGCTTCATCGATAACGTTCTTAGAGGTCTCCCCTTCGCTTTCTCTTATCTGGATGACCTCCTCATAGCTTCCTCCTCTCCTACTGAACACGAACAACATCTACGTGCCGTCTTTGCCAGGTTGGATGAATGTGGCATGCGTCTCAGCGCGGCAAAGTGTGCTTTTGGTATCCCTTCTCTTACTTTTCCAGGACACATTGTTTCAGCGGATGGCATTTGTCCTCTTGCAGAGCGCGTGGAGGCCATTCGCACCTTCCCTAGGCCTGGCAATCAAAAGCAGCTTCATCAGTACCTCGGCATGTTGAACTTCTACCATCGTTTTCTGAAATCGGGCGCAGATGTTCTTCGTCCCCTCACCGCTCTCATTCGCCCCAAGCACCGAGGCAGTTCTACGAAAGTGGACTGGACTGTCGAAGCTCAGTCTGCTTTTGAAGCTTCCAAAGAAGCACTCGCTTCTGCCACTCTCTTAGTCCACCCACAGGACTCAGCTCCGACCAGAGTTCAGGTAGATCCCTCCGATTTTGCTATCGGAGGTATCCTTCAGCAGCACCTGAACGGAGTGTGATCTCCTCTCGCAAGTTGCAACCTCCTGACACGTTACAGTGCTTTCGGGAGGGAGTTACTTGCGATGTATCTTGCCGTCCGCCATTTTCGCTACTTTCTAGAGGGTCATGAGTTCCACATACTCACTGACCACAAACCACTTACCTTCGCTATGACCTCTAGAAACGAACGGCACTTGCCTTCCTTGCCAACGATCCAAAGTGCAACGTCACACCAAAGCTCCTCTAAGCACTTTCTTACCCCCTGGTGCTCGCTTTAAACGTGTCCATATTGACATCGTTGGACCTCTTCCGCCCTCTCGTGGTAAGAAATACATTCTTACGTGTATAGACCGGTTCACACGTTGGACCGAAGCTATCCCTCTCTCTGTCTCCTACGCGGAATCCATAGCTAAAGCTTTCTTAGCTCACTGGATTTCTCGCTTTGGCATGCCGCTTTCTGTTACCACGGATCAGGGACGGCTTTTCGAATCCCTTTTTATGGGGATTGCATGAATTCTTCCTTGGATTCAGAAAGATCATAAGACTTCTTTGCACCCCCAAGCAAACGGCCTTGTAGAGCGTTTTCACCGTCAGCTTAAGGTTTCTCTTCTATCTCAGCCCAATCCAGAGAATTGGACTGACGCTCTCTCTTTCGTTATGCTTGGCATTCGCTCCGCTGTTAAAGAGGATCTGCACTGTTCTGCTGCTGAATTAGTGTATGGTTCTCCTCTTCGTCCTCCCGGTTATTTCTTCTCACAATCCTCTCCTTCTACTGCTGACCCGCTTTCCTATCGTACCCGCTTGAGGCGCTGTGATTCGTCGTGGAGACTGACTCCTCCTCGTCCACACAAGGTGCATTCCTAGTATCCCTAGGATCTTCTTCCTGCACTCATGTCTTCGTTCGACATCACTACCACCTCACCGCTCTCCAACCAAAGTACAATGGACCTTTTCCTGTGTTACTTAGGAAGGAATAATTCTTCACGATTCAACGTCCCACACGCACAGAAGTAGTTTCAATCGACCGTCTGAAACATGCCTTCTTCAAGGCAAATCCTTTTCCAGTCTTGACTCCTGTTTCGTAGCCCCCCTTTTTGTTTTTTTTTTTGCCAATTTCGCCAGCGCTACAGCTCCTTCTTTAACATTCCTATATCTCATTCGCCTGATCGTCTTCCTTACCCTCCTCAGCCAACAGCACCAATACGTCGCTCAACTCCACGCGCCCACGGTATCGGTCTTTATTGCTCCATTCTCAGTTCGGGAAGGAATTCCACCCTCCAGGCTCCACCTCGGGCTACTCTTACGACACATGCAGACGTTCCGACTCGCCCGATCACACGTTCGCCAACTAGGAATTCTGTTCAGACTCCATCCCAAGCCCCTACCAGACTATCGAGCAGAGGTAGGCATATTCGATAGCCGTGCGTGCTTTTAGATTAAGGTTGGTGCGTGCCTTGGCCACTGCAGGGAGAATCTGTAAGCTGCTTGAGTCATTTTATAATAGCGCGCAACATCAACTATGATAATAAAATTAAGCTACTGCGTTTTGCAAACTGTGTAAATTTATCGAAATGGCAATACTATCGCATCATTTCATCTAAGCGCCATTTTTCTGATGCTAAGCTGCTTTTATATTTCGCTCTGAGATTTTTGTATAACCAGCGTAATTTGGCTCATTAAAGCCATATATTTTGGCTTTGTTATAGTGGTAAGTGCCATTAATGTGAAATATAAAGTTATTTTAAATATTACGTAAAAATTATGGTTATTAAGTAGGCCCTATAGGAAGGCCCAAGAGTGAAGTGAATATCATGTCATTTTTTATATTATATATTTTATCAATTTGTATTAGTTAGTTTATTTTCATGGTAGCAGGTTGGGATAGGAATAAACCAAGGCCTATTTCTTCCTCTGGGGCTTTCCTAGTAACGGACCTACGGCCAATTTTCTTTTTGCAATATACACTTATGAATTTAAGTAGGCCCTACTTGTTTGTTTTGAAGTATAACTTGTATCCAATTATTACTATCATTATTTATATATTATTATATTTTATATTAGCATATCATTTATTGTTTTTTATTATTACCCAGGACTCTGGGGTTCTAGGTTCTATGCTCTAGATTCTTGTTCAAGCTTCAAGTTCTTGTTCTAATTGCTAACATTATATACTGAATTGGATCCCTGTGTTTTCAAATCCTTCTTATTGTGGAAGTCACTACAAACTTCTTCAGTGGAGACACCTGGAGTGTGCAATAAAACCTACCGGTAGAAGTAGGCCACAACAACCCAGCCCATCAAGCCTCTGGAGCCTCTAGATATATATATATTATATATATTATATATATATATATATATATATAAGATATATATATATATAATATATATATATATATATATATATATATATATTATGGAGATTCACTTTTGGCTCAGTGGGTTAAGGCGAGCTTTCTGGCTCACCTTAAGAACAGAATTTCCTCTCAGTATGGGTTCGAGTTGTCGTTCGGCCACGTGAACGAACACAAAAAAATTTGTCGTAGTAGGAGATTTTCTGCAATATTTACGTATTGCAGTTTACGGGGCCATTTAGTTATTAACTAATATCAATACACACACTTCACTACAACCATAGCCAACACATACAACAGAACAGTATATTCACAAACAAAATCACTCTTCTCATGCTTCACGCATTGGAAAAGCCGCGTACTAGGATGTGAACCCACGCCTTACGGTGGCAAGCATTCCGACACGTCGAGCTAAGCAGGGCCTGCTATCGGGCCTAAATATTCCTGCACCTTCCACTTGGTCAGAACCCTTACAAAACCTTTCCTCAACAAATATCTCGGGATTAAGAGGCTATGTGGTAAATATATATATATATATATATATATATATATAATATATATATATATAATATATATATATATATATATATATATATATATTTATATGTATGTAATATAGAAATATTTATATATATAATATATTAATATTATATATATATATATATATATATTAGGATGTACCGATAGTATCTTGGTTCCGGCCGAAACCGGAATTAGCCGGAATCACAAAAAAAAATTCCAGCCGGAACTGGAATTTATTAACTTTCCTTTAACTATAAAGAAATGTAAAAAAAAATATTTTATATAACTTTCAACATAAAATCTTATTAGTACAACGCCACTGTCATGGCGATATGAAAATCATTCATTGAAGAATTATCGGAAGTCCAAAATTTTTAATAGTAAAAGGGGAATCTTGTATTTTCTAGAACAGGGGAAAACCACAAAAGAGCAATAGATCCAAGCCGTGAGATAAGTGAGTTTTGAGGAGAGTTTCTCCCCAAAAAAGATTTGGCATATCAATGACCCCAAATCACAGAAAATGATGAATTTTAACCCAATGAGTAACCAACCACTCAGTCACAGAAGAGAAGGATCAAAGAACTTATTGCCCATTCTTCAACCAAAATATCTTATTCCTAGTAGAAAATATTTTGTAGAGAAATGTTACCAACTTCATAAAGGAAATTAGTCAGTCAGTATTCGAGAAGTTTTCTAAGGCTGATCAGATATCATTTACTAGCAGATATATAGAGAGCTAAAGAATTCAAACGACATTTATTTCTTTAAACTGCACTCTGGCTTACAGCGATTGGAAAAAATAGACTGTTGTGTCCATTTCAAGTATTTCCAAGTTCTCA
Source organism: Trachelipus rathkii (assembly GCA_015478945.1). Classification (NCBI taxonomy): domain Eukaryota; kingdom Metazoa; phylum Arthropoda; class Malacostraca; order Isopoda; family Trachelipodidae; genus Trachelipus; species Trachelipus rathkii. The sequence continues at coordinate 14,087 of JABUQX010136392.1, read as the reverse complement.
TTTCTGGAATTAAAACACAATGAGTTTGAAATTACGAGAATAATTGGAAATTCCTCCTAACATAATCCATTGATATATATATATGATGGAGCAAATAACATGAAACTTGGAACTGAGTTGCAGGATACACAAGTTTTCTTGTTTTATTCATTAACTCGATTTATTAAAGATGCCTTATGTTCTCAAAGAACAGTGTGATTTAATAAAGAAAATTAGGATATTTGTACACATTTCAATCATTCCAGTTTTTAGCGTAATAAACTTAAAAGAATACAGAGAGACTTGGATCCACATCTTCCAAGCCCACTTATGCCAATTCAAGATGTTAATACAAGGTGGAATAGCACATATTTGATTCTAGAAAGAATTGAATGTTGAAAAGACCTCTGCAAGTTTATATTATAGAACAATCAATCATTTAAGCTTCGACTGCTAATAAATGGCAAATACTTGAAAAAATTCTAAGAGTTTTGCAACCATTTCTCACGGAAACTATAAGGCAAAATCAATTATATCATCAATTATTCTATATATTTGAGCTCTCCAGCATATCTCAAACTCTGAGGAGGACAGCAGAGAATAAAGAAGAGCTGAAGAAGGCATTAGAGTTTAGATTTATGGATAAAAAGGAAGAGAAAGGATCAATAGATATATATCAAAACAATATAATGTTTCAAATACTGTAGAGTAGACTAGTAGACCAATATACTAACTGACTTATTCTACTGAAATAAGAGAAATTGAGTATGAAATGGATGCTTGAAGAAATAGCAAATAATGAAGGTAGAAAGTGATAATAGTAGTAGCAGTACAGAAGAAGGTTCAGGCGATGAGTCATTTTCAGAAACGAGCATTAATCATTACCTGCAATAAACTTAGATTTGCCAAGTACCTCAAAATCATCAGGAGCATTAAGAAAAGAAGCTACTGCCAATGTTACTTAGTTTTTATAAGTTTGAAGAAAGTGAAATGACAGCGAGTCAGTTAGTGTAAAAATTTAAAAAAAAAAGAAAAATCAGTGGCTCTATAATCTTATAATCCTATGTTTTGAGGTATTTGAGTAAACTTTGTTGAAATAATACTGTAGGTATGTGATGCATTGTATGAATACTACACAAGGCTACTATTATATTTGTTAAAAGATGGGCTATGGGTTATATAAAATAAATCTCTTCCAGCAAAATTTTTTTCTCAGAAGTAAATTAGTAATTCCGGTTCCGGCCGAACCGGAAACTGGAAAAAAATGTCAAATTCCGGTACACCTCTAATATATATATATATATATATATTAATATATTATAATATATATATAATATATATATATATTATAATATATATATATATATATATTATATATATATATATATATAATATATATATATATAATTAATATATATATATATATATATATATATATATATAATTCTTGTACATAGTAAATTGGAATAGTGTACTAGTGTAATAAGTTTATTAGGATTAAAGGTAAAAGTATCCATTTTGCTTTTAAAAACGATAATAAACGTTATCTAATGCAATTTTCATAGTTATTTTTAGTGATAAAAAAAAATATACATTTTTACCGGAAAATTTATTTTTATAAAAATATTCCTTTATTTACAACATAACAATAAATAATTTAGCAAAAAAGTTGGGAGCAAAATTATTTTTAAATCTAAACAAATGAAAAATATTAAATATTAAAAGAAACTTTGTCATAAAAGATTTTCATCGTTTTCTACTTATAAATAATATCTAGTTTAGAAAATGGAACTTTTACAAGAACAAAAATAAATACAATAGTCTAAATGTCACCTAATATACAATATGATTTCAAATGCGCAAATATTTTATTGCAAAGAAAAGTCAAATTTCCTCTTCACGAAAAAAAAAATGTTTAAGTAACCAATCAATAGGGACGCTCGCCGGTATATTGAAACATGAATAAAGGGGAATCCAGACTTGTCCTCCAAATGAGGATTGTTGTAACACCATTTGTGAGCTTCTTTTCTCAGAAGGTAAGATAAAATGGAACAGACGCTTAATATAATTGATAAGATCCCAACTACAAAGAGTATAACATTACGAGACCGATGTGACGCTATACTTAGCTCATCTGAAGCCTAATGGAAATAGAAAATTAATAGAAAGATAATTAACTCGTAAAAGCAATTATTAAATTTTTTATATAATTAATTTCGTTAATGTATATTTTAAATGGAACTATATTCGTATTATGTTTAAATGAAGAACATTTGATAAAATTATTTGGAAATAATTATAAATCTTGGCGATATGATAGTATAAAAAGACATAATGACAGAGATAATTTAATAGATATTTAATAATTTCAAGTCCATATCTCTCTCTATTAATTCGAGACCCGATATAATATCAGAGAAAAAAATTCCATAATAATATATATATATAATAAGATTTACTCATAAATAATTAATGTCATGCAGACTTCTTTCATAAATCGACTCCAAGTAACGGTCTGTTGTTTGATGGGGCAACATTCTTATCTTTCTATTCTTTCAAATAGTGGGATGTATGAATTCCTCGAAAGTATAAGGTTCTTATATTAAGTCTTTAATTTAAGACATAGAAACTAGATAGCGTTAAAGAGTTTATTCCTTACTTCTATATCAATGAATCTTCTACTCACGCAGCAGAACCTCTATCCACTCATATGCCGTAACAGATCCTTCTTCTTTACAAACTCATATCATAGATCTAACATTTCCTATCATGTATCGAATTTCTAGTAATTGAATCGCATCTACGTTAGGCATTAATACATCTTATCCCGTATCTATATTCTCGCTAGATCTAGAGAGATAGAAGAAGATATGTTAACGAAGGGTCTTAGCGTCTGTAACCTTTGTGAAATTCAATGTCTTTAAGAAGAAACCAATCTCTACAAATTCTCCTTCTCGACAAAAACACTTCTAACATGCTTTCGTTCGGTTCTCTAAGTCTCTGCCTAGAAGGTTGACATTTATAAAACATACCTTTAGGGCACTTAACATAAGTATAACAAAAAAATATTTAAATAGGTAAACCATGACACGATACGACAAAGCGTGCGAGTAGGGACAAAGAAAGAGGCCGTACAAAAAACTGGAGAAAGTTGACTGTGTAGAGACTGACCAGAGAGACTTTTGTTTTTCTTACTTCTCAGTAGTGCTACAGAGCACGAGATAGAATCCCGCAACATAGGTTACAAAAGCAGGTATCCGAAAAATAGACCCAAACCCAATGACTAAAATTATGGGGGGGAGCAAAAAAGGAACGAAACACGAGGAGAAACACGCGAGCACGGGCACGACTGATGCCGACAGAAGAAAGCTAACTGGCTGAAATAAACAGAAGAGGGCGCACTTCTCTCACACCGGGCAGCTGTTCACATAAGGACTTAGGATACAAAGAGGGAACTCCACCGAAATGTAGATAGGAAGCACAAAAGAAGGAAGAGCTCCGCTCAGCATGCTAGGCGGGCTAAGGTGAAGTAAGAGAAAAAGCTCGCTTTTACGAAACAACAATCAACTTTCCGAGGTCGACCTGACACGTGCGTCATACGTTGACAGCGCGAAACAGATGGAGTAAGATGTAAGTTAAACTCATCGTTGTCGAGTATAAAAGGGTTACACGCGAGCGGGGCAGAGCATGCTTAGAGGGAACTGTACCATCAGCATCAGACCCCGACACCAGCCCTATTGCGCAACGCAGCGGCAACCTAACAGGAAGCTCACGAGCACGTACAGCAGATACAATAAGGTGAGATGAGGGATGATCCTAACGCACATACGCAGCCTGTTATTCTCTTACAGGATGATTAGCTTACCTATAATAACTCCGGAAGCTACGAAAGTTCTCTCGCAAGTGCTAGTGAGCAGTGCGGTTTCCTTACTATATGCACCCTCAACGTGTTACTGTGGAATTCGTCATCAGTCCATATACATGTACTCTTACACTCGTACGGAATCTGTAAACTCTAAAATCATCTTTAAAGCCTGCCTCATGCGTCTACATAATGAGCGGGAAAAAGTTAGCTGTTGAAGGCACCAGCAGCCCAGGACACACAGAACATGTTCACGAATATCCAGGCGAACGCACGAAAGCACCGAACGGCAGGTTAGTGCGTACATTGCCAGAGGGCGGCTGACTAGCATTGACGACGTGTCATAACATACCCCAGTCCTTGTAATAGGGCTGTGTTCGGAGCCATGAAGGTATAGGTGACCTAGTAAACAAAAAGAGAATTACCTTGGGTGGCCATATGTCGACGAAGATAAATGAGAATGCTCACTACTCACAGCACACAAGTCCAAAACATCCTTTAGATAACGATATCCCAGAAAATGTCGTACTACTCGGAGTTCAACAACTTACCCTCAGATGGGAACCCCAGATAATGGGAGAGATGAGTCGAAAACCCATAAATTTTGAATCCTCTGTCCAACTGCATTAGATAACGCATAGTCAAAACTCTCGCAGGCTCTTACGATAACTCACACAACAATAACTCTACCCGAAGACTACGTCCTGGACCAAAGTCACTCGATCAGAAGTAGAGAAAAAATCAAACCTCACTATTCCCCCCCTCTCATTCTCTTTCCAAACTCCAACGAACACACCAATTCCCCACAAAAACTCAATTTTTCCGAATTCTTGGTTCATACTTTTTATTCAATCGCAGGAGAAATCAGATGTACCCTTATACTAAATACATCTATCAACAATTCTTCCTCTATCTCCTCAGACGAGAGGAAAAGTTAATTCTCATAAATTCTCGAAGTCATTCATCGTACATCCGACATTTCTACATTTTCGCAGAAAAGTAGAAGACCGCGATAGATATACAAGGCTGATTTACGATTCTTCACGCACAAGCATAGCAGTTGCGTAGTCAAACGAAGCATATGGGCCTGTGCCTTATCGCAAAAGCGATAAGTATTCCTACGTACGGTGGGCTATCACCATTTACCCCGGCACACGATCCTCTGAGGTCGGCCTCGTCGTTAAACAGGAGGACTCATACCGATGTATGCCTGTTTTTGTCCCACACTACATCGCCGTCGAGAAGGCAATAGTAAGGGAGAGGGATGTCATGAAGAGAGGTACTCAAAAACGACAGGGGAAGCTAGGAAGCAACAAAGAGGTATAGATGTACTATATGTGAAACCATACAGCTAATGAAGTGATATCTCAATCAGAATATGCTGGCAACAGAATAGATAAGCGTGGGAAAGGACTCCTACAATACGAGATGTGTCTTCAATAGGTGCAGAAGTAGTTACCGATAGTGTAGATGATATAGACAGAAGGCAGCAAAGAAAAACCTCAGCAGAGCCAACCTAGGCGTAGAAGGCACGAGGTAATGAAGATTAGCATCCTATAACAACGCACCGCAAGCACTTAACCAGAGGAGACATCAACAAAAGGGGAATGTTAGTAAAGAAGGTAAATAGACAATATCTCAACAAATAATAAATATAAATCACACAACACACGCAAAATTGAAGACTAACACACACATCACACTACGACACACACACACACACACACACACCACACACCACACATATGATGATGAATTTAATATATAAATATAAGAATTAATAGATAATAATAGATATAATATAAACGAAAATAAATAAAAAAATATTAAAATAAATATATTGAAATATATAGATAATTAATAATATTATATAATATATATATATATATATATTTATGGCTATTTATAAGTGCTCTGTGGCATGTGTAGTGATATATGGTGTTGTGTAGGCTTCTGAATGAATAAAGTAATGTATGACATTAAAGTGAAGCGTGTGCAAGAATAAATGGTGTTAATGGTGATGTGTTTAGGATTAATAGCGGATTGAGACAGGGGGATGTGTTATGTCTTCCTTGGTTATTCAATTGTATATGATGGGTTATGAAAGAATCGCATGTGGGATGGCAGGAGAATTGGTGTTAGAATCATGAGAATGCGAGATGAGTGTGAGAGAGCTTATTTGCTACCTACCTATTATATGCGGATGATGTGGTTCTGTGTGGCGAGTCTGAGAAAGTTTAAGAGGATTGGTATGAGAGATTTGCAGGTATGTAAAAGGAGGGTTTGAAGTAAACGTAGATGAGAGTAAGTTTTTGTGAGTGAGGACAGCCTCAGTGTGAAGTTATGTTAGAATGGTGAGCAGCTGGAACAAGTGTCCCGAGTTTTAAATATTTAGGTATGTGTTGGATGAGAAGGAAAGATGATGCAGAAGTGTATTGGAAAGATTGCGATCAATGGCAGAAGTATGGCTGTCGCAATTAAATCGTTTGTGAATGTAAAGGGGACTAAGTCTTGAGTGCGCATAGGGTCTTACAAAAGGGTATGCTTGTTTATTGGTAATAGTAGTGAGACTATTGGTCTGGAATTAGGTATATATAGATCTAAAGTCAATGTGTTCACAGATGGACAATCTTAGGCATGCTAGGTGTGAAAGAATTGTATTAAAATGAAGGAATGAACGTGATTAGAGAGTTATGTCGTGTTGTGAAGAAGGGTAAATGAGAGAATAATGAATTATGTTGAGAGGTTTGTTCATGTTTATGGAAAGGATGGAATGACCAGGGGTTGGTTAAGCGGATGTATATGGTGAGTGTGTGGGAACCGACCGGCTGGAGACCGAAGAAAAAGTGGATTGAGTCAGTAAGGAATGTTTGCAGGAGAGAAATGTGAGTTTGCAGAGGCGGGAAGGTGCATAATAGGATGAGAACTGGCGGGCGTTTGTAAGGGGGTATGGTTGTGGCCCACTGGGCCAGGGATGAAACCCTACATTGAAGAGTTACCATGTGGAAATCCATCGGGTCCGTGAAGCTCTAGGTGGATTTTTTTTTGCGACGAAAGGTTCCTTACTAAGTTAATGGTACAGAGGGGCTAAGAATGGGTTTCTTTTCGACTTTTGTCATATTCTTCTTTATGCTTTTGCTTTTTCCGATGCTTGTCCACGCACCTTACTCCAGTCTGGAAGAAGAAGGAAAAATGAAGAAAAGACATTAAAGAATATTATTATATAGAATATATATATATACTTTATATATATTATATATATATTATAACTATATATATATATATATATTTATATATATATATATATATTATATATCATATATTTATATTATTTTTCTATATTATCAAACATTCTTAATACACTCATTTATTCACGATGACGATTGAAAAGAAATATGCCGATTTTTGCGATGACGATGACGATTAATCGTGCCATACTATATTATATAAATATATATTAACTTATATATATATATATATAAAATTTATATTATTATATATAATACTATATATAATTATAATTAAATATTATATAATATATATATATATATATATATTATCATATATAAATATATATATATGTAAATTATATAGATTATTATTATATATATAATTATAATATATATATATTATATATATATATATATATATACATATAATAATATATATATAATATATATATATAGATATATATATATACTATATATAAGAGGGTTCAGTTTTGTCTGGATTAACACCTTCAATAATAGATTGAATCTTTGAGATGTGAAGAGAGCGATCGTTGCACGATAAAGATGACGTGTTCTTTCGGAGCTGCTTAGGAGTCTTCAGTGGTGCTAGCAGCCTCCTGCACCAGACGCCACAGAACTCCCCCCAGTGACAATGCCGCGAGTACACTCCGCTCTCTTGGCCCGGGAAGCACGCGTCGCGTTAGTAAGAAGCGAGTAGCTGTCAGGTGAGAGCTAGGTGTGCTGACATTAAGGGCACTGAGAAGCTTCGACCACTCTTTACTCTTACGTGCCAGATGGTCCACACTGAAGAAGCCTGAGAAGTAACATGTACAGCGGCACAGGATGATCGAACAGAGTAGCACCAATAGAAGAAACTTGATTTGACTGGTTGTTCGCGATTGCATGGGTGTCTGGTTTGATTGCTGGTTGTTCATTGTGTCACTCCAGAGCACTGATCACTCAGGCGAGTCGACCAATTTGAAGGGGGTATGTTCTAGGTCGTTGAATAACCACCTTCATAATAGATGAAATTCTTGGATGTTAAGAGATGTGAGCGCAGTTGTCACATAGTGTGGCTAGAGCCTCCTGCACCAGACGCCCCAATATATAAGTATATATAATATATATATAAATATATATATATTTTATTACTTAATATACTATATTATATATATATATAAAATATATATATATATATATATATATATATATATATATATATATTTATATATACTATATATATACCAGAGTGGGCACCCCGCACTTTTTTTAGTCCGCAATTCGCTATTTTTGTGGGGCATTCCGCAGTCGCAATTTCGCAAACTTTTTCTGCTTCGCCAGTCCGCCATATCGCAATTCCGCAATTTCGGCAAATTTTTTCTTTTTCCCAGTCCGCCTTCAATTCCCGCAACTTCTTTTTGCCTTACGCTGCAGTCACTATCGCATATAGCTAATTCTACGCTAATAAATTTTTTCACTACCTGAAGGCTGCTACCCAGTCCGCTAACTTCTTATTGGGCGTAAAAACATAATCTTCCTGATAAAATTACCTTACAATTTATATATTATTTAATTTTTACATTTTAATGTTATTTATAATAACAATTAAACCAGCCTATGTAACAGCTTATTATATAATAATTATATATAATATATATATACTATATATATTATATACATATATATATATATATAATATATATAGTATATATATATATATATATATTATAATATATAATTATATTAATATATCAATAATATATATATACTCACTTTCTTTCCCAAGACTTGGGTAAGGTGCGTGACATTCACCGTTTAAAAAGAAGAAAAGTAGTAGAAAGAACATGGACAAAGGTAATCATTTAAATATGCGCCTGGGAGGCTTTCATTATAACCTATTAGTGAGAACTCGTCGAATCAGAAAACACCCGTAGACGCATCACGGGAACCGCGACTCAGCTCGTCAATGTGGTTCATTCTTTCCCAGTGCCACAACCCTACTATCCCCTACAAACCCGTCATTTCACTCCTATTAGACCTTTCTTTTTCGCCTCTGACAAACTTACATTTCTCTCCTCCAGACATTCCTTTACGGATTCACCACTTTTTGTTCGTCTCCCAGCCGGTCGATTCACAAACACACACACACGACACACACACACACACACTCCCTTAAAAAGCCGACTGTCATCCATCCTTTCCACATGACCAAACCATCTTCCCAATGTACTTTCATTTGCTTCTCTCATTATTCTTCGTCAGCACCAGCACAACCTCTCTAAATGTTCCATTTGCCCGCATTTTTATCACTTCTTTCGCATCCTAACACGCCCTTAAGATTGTCCAACAACAATCATATTACTTCACCATCACTACCTCTTTATTCCAGACATAAGTCTCACTACTATGCATTTATACTCGGTAACAACATACCTCATGTAAGAATCTAGTGCACTCAAGACTTAGTCCTCTTACATCCACCAACGAATGCACCAGGCACCTTCCTGCCTTTCACAACTTTGCTACTACACTCGCATCATCTGTTCCCTTACATCCAACATTATCCAAATGATTGTAAAATCAGACACTTGATTACAGTTGCTTACCCTCTAACGTAATTCACACCGAGGACTGTCCTCACTTCACAAGCATAACCTCCCTCTTATCTACCACTAACATACCACTTAATCACATCCCACAAATCTCTCTACCAGATCATCTCCAAACCTCCTTCAGATTCACCACACATGCCAAATAAATTCATCCGCATACTAATAGGTAGGGCACCCTCTCCACTCTCTTCCATTCTCCATCATTATAACACCATCTCCCTGCACACCAGAACTCTAATCTCTTTCATAACCCAATCAAATGCAAATGAAATAACCAAGCAGACTTAACACATACCGCCTCACTCCGCTGATTAATATTAAACCGAATCACTTATTCTGTACACTCTTTCACTATCGTTCGCAAATACATAACTTATGATTCCATCAGAAGCTACCACCCAACACCATTATAACACTAAAACCTGAATAGAGCTTCCCTATTCAATCTCTATCATAGCCTGTTGCAATCCATAAAACCTAAAACAATTTATATTCTCTTCTCCCTCATTTTCTCAATCATTGTTTTAATGTAAAGATTTATCCACACATCCTCTACAATTCCTAAACGCACCTTGTTTCTTCACCAATCAGTCCTTTCAGTCACTTGACGCCACTCTTTTCGACCAAAATTACCAGACATATCTCCCTCACACTCAATACACTATATATCCCCTACGAATCCATCTACAGTTCACCCTATTCTCCTTACCTTACCTATAAGGGCTTCTATTACTGCTCTCCTCCAATCCCCTCGGAACTATCACCTCCATATTACGCTTTTTGCACAAATTTCCAAATACCCACAGTCATTCACCATCTCAACTCCGTTCTTGTCATTCACCACAATTTCATCTAATACCTGACAAATTTACCATCTTCAACTGTTCACTCTCACCCTACCTCCTCCGTTATTAATTGACCTCATCCAAAAAGATCCAATTCCTTTACTGCACCATCAAACCCAACCACATCATTCACTATTCACCTCTTCATTACTACCAGATGTTATAACAAGATTTCGAAGTGTTCTTCACAACTCCCTGTCACCAATCGTTTTCTATCACTGCTTACGAAAACCATCCCTATTCACGATTATTCTGCAGCATCTGATCCTCTTATTTCACTTCTTAAAACCTTTCGCGCTTCCTCCGAGAGCTTCCTATTCTTGTAAGCTCCGACCATCTCCATCCTACCTCTCCAACTGTCGTCACCAGTGTCATCTCTCTTTTTTCTCCCCCCTCCTTACGTATGCAGCCTTTATCATATTTCCTTTTCTCCTCCTTTATACAAACATCTTTCTTTTTAAACTTCTTCATTATATATATAATATAGATATATATATATACGTAGAGATTCAGGCTCGGATAACCATACCTGACCCCCTATAGAAAGATTACACTAGCCGCAGGTTCGTTCAGGGATATAGAAAAAAGAAATATTATAGACTATATATATATATATATTGAGAATATATAGTAATAATATATAGAGTAATAAATTATATATACTATATATATACTAAATAAGAGACAGAGATCTATAATTAACAGAGATAATATAGATATCTATAATATAATCCTAGAAACAACTCCAGAAAGGGTTTCGCCTCAACGTTTGAATATCACAATCCTTACAACCTGATGAGACCACACATACTAAGAGGAACCAAGTTCCATGACCAGGCAACAAACGTGGCTGGCTATGTCTCCGACGCCAGTCACTCAGAAGAAAGATATAAACCATCTACAGGAATAAGAGGCGATCTCTCAACATATTCAAAAGGAGCATAAAAGAACTAAGCAGTAATAACTCACAGGCCTCAAAACTGCGTGTCTCCAAGAGCGCTCTCCAGGAATCGACTCTGGCTAAAATGACACACTTGATAAATTAGGTGAGAGAGAAGGATCAGAGGAAGGAATAGAGAACACAAAACAAGAAATTGACTAAATTAATAACACAGACAATTTTTATTTTTTTTGTATATATTTATTTTTTTTTGAAGATGCCAGGTACTTCACACCTCACGGGATAAGCCCTATTCAAGGAGGAACTTTCCGTACGGTAATTCTACCTAGGACCGAAAGCCTCGGAATTCGAGAAGCCCAACAGACCTTGCATGCACTCCCGTACGCTACCCGTTAGCACACAGGATAGTAACATATCATATGGATAGAGAAATATAGATAATATATATTAGGTAATAATATATATATATATATATATATATATATTAGGACGATACTCTATCAATATATATAAACCCTATAGTAATAGTATATATAGTATATATATACTATGAGAATTATATATATAATATTTTATACCTAACCTAATGTAATTACTAGTATCATGTGGCTTGTAGTTCTCCTCATCTCCTCTAGTGCCTTTTACTCCACTGCGCACAGGCACTTCAAAATCAAGAACTGCAATACTCAATTCAGAATACCCACATTCTCAATAATTCTCATCAAGCTCCGAGGAGATAAAGAGAATGACTTCTCTTCAGGCCTCGCGGACAAGCAACATCATTAGCAGCCCAAACCTGAACAAATTTCCTCCAAACCCCAACCATAGAAGCAAGCGAGGACAAGGAAACGACGCCAGATACTTTAAGTAGCTTATAACGAGTTGCAAACCCTGACGCTTCTTGTGCTGCTGAGAATAAGATTACACACAGTGTTGTCTCTCACCTTCAGCTGTGTTCCAGAAATCTCAATAAACCCTCTCTTAAGTACCCCTCACAACGCCCTTCGGTCTAATATGCCAGAGGCATGAGGTATTGTTCACAATTAGCCATTCCAATGTACGATTGAAGAGGGTCGTTTGTGAATCACAACCTAGCTCCTTGCTCGCATGAGGCCCCGGCAGACCATCGATTACACCTCGTCATATCTCGAGCGCGAAGAAGTCACCGTTTAGATCATCACGTCACTGGAGTAACCCTCATCCTGATGATCTTCAAAGATACCTCATTCAGAAGCATCATAACGACTAGATTAGTTTCCAAATGAGGGCGCACGGAAGCTTGATGATTCTATCAGCCAGTCATATCCAACAAAACAGGTGACAAAAAAGCACAACTCCACACTTTGAAGACCCTTAAGTGCTAAGCACGAAGAGTTAATAGGATATATTCATAGATAATGTAAAACTATAATATGAGAATAATAGGTGTAGTATGATATAGTAGATAAGAGATAAATATAAAAATATGATCGGTGATTAAAATATGGAAAACAACGCTTAATTCTCCTCATAAATAAAAGATCTTACTGATGATTATAATAAATAAGAACAACGTAGATCTACCATAAGTTAGCCTACGTACTATAATCGGTAACGATAATAATGGACAAAGAATTCTATGCATCACAATAGGGATATATATAATTAGTATAATAAGGGAGGTCTCTAGCATAGATATATAGTAGATTAAAGCTATAAAAACTAAGATTACGAGATAAAAAGAAAAGGTGAATATATAAAACATAACCATAATAAGTAAATCACACTATATTATGTATATTAATGTAATAATAAGTAAGACTATATATAGCATGTCACCAAGAATTTTAACGAAAAGAGGAGCAAAGAAACATATAATAAACTATGAATAGACAGAGCGCAAGTAGGACCGGCACAAACCGCAGTGGAGAACAAAAAGAAATTAAATAATGAAGGGTGCAAAGCGCCTGAGAGTATATAGCAAAACAAGTCAGAAAGAATACTCAGTAAAGGAAAAAAATACGTATATACAGGAATTGAGGGCCTCATTTATATATCTAAGATCAACTAGTAGTAAGTGACAAGAAAAAATAAGCCTAATAGAGGATAATAAACCATAAACGAATCATATTATAACAATATAGCAATAGCAATACGCAAAGCATCAAGGTTTAACCAAAAAAACCAGCAACCATACCTCCTTATAATAGTAAAAATATAACATAGTAATATAACGGAAACACCTGGCAAAAATACATAAAGATACATTAAATAGTATACGGAAAGAGAGTAAGTCATATATAAAAACGGAAATCAATAACCAAGTAGCAAAGGGGAACAAAAATAGTCAGCGAGAAGCTGAAACTGACAGTTAGAGCTAACAAAATAAATTATATACTTAAATAATATAGCAATAATATAACAACTCAGTTGTATTAATGCCACACTAATAGCGATTGAAAGATATCACAATAGTTTATTTTGGTTCTTATTAGTCATGAACTTTCGTATTTGAGTTTCAATATTATTAAGAAAGTGTTTATGGGTTGTGTTAATCTATATAAAAAATAGTTACCTATATGTACAATAAGATTTAAGAACTTTAATATAAACTATTTTATAACATTGTCAAGTAAAACCAACCCTGATTGTGGGTTAGATGTTTTTTTAAGGTGTTTG
>JABUQX010136391.1:32500-37497 GCA_015478945.1 Trachelipus rathkii | reverse complement strand
GATCGGGGAATGCAACGAGAGGTGGAAAAACTTTAACTATCTGCCAAAACTTAGTCAAACACTGGCTAAGCAACCAGAAGCAAACCAACAGGGGAAAGAAAAGGCCTTGAACCAAGTTTACGCGTATCTTTGATATTTTGATTGCTTATGGCAACAGCCCTGCATCTTCACTTCAAACTCGGAGGGTACGTAGGTAAATGAGGGAAGTACTAACTACCAAGACCAGGATGAAAAATAAAGTGTAATTTGGAGCGAATCTCTACTTGTTAAAACATAAAGGCACGGAAGGTAGGGACAGGAGTCTGAAAGTTAGCCAATATGGTGATTTATTGTTATAACTTGGGGACAAACTTCAAGCACTCTTTTATTATAAAATATATATTAATATATAGTAGTATAATATAATATATATATAAATATATATATATATATATATAATATATATATATATATATATACCATATTATATATATATATATATTTTAATATATATATGTATACGTTATATATATATATTAATATATATATATATATATATATATATATAATATAATATAAATATATATATATATATATTATATACTATATTATATAATATATATAATAATATATATTATATATATTAACAAATTATACTAAATTTAATAGTATATTATATATATAATATATAATATAATATTAATATCATATATATATATATATATATATATATATATATATATATATATGCAATTTTATACATTACATTTATATTCACAATACACTGACATAATGTTCAAATGAAACTTAAAAAAGATTTGAGTTCTTATCAAGAACCATTTCAAAATATTTCAGAAAGTGAAGGGCCCATATATCCAGCAGTCGGAGGAGAAGTTGGACAAATCTGTGATAAGCTGGTCTGCAGGTAATGCGGTTCACCACAGTACCCCTCTCACTACGAACCTGTTTCCGTGTGAATACCAGGAGGTCTGAGTGGACTTGTTTATTAAGTATAATACCCCATTACCCAGCTCAGCGGCCGTGAAGAGGTTGTTTAGGCATCCAGCAATTTTGAAAATTTATCTTTATGAAAGGAGATATGACCCATTCAGTAATGCAAGGAGGAGAGCCGAGGAGGAAGATCACCATATATTTTGAAAACATAAAAAATCTTTCTCAGTTGGAACGCCGTAACCAGTCATGCCGGCTGCGTCTCTTTAAGTCTTCGTTCTGCTCCGCTAACGTCCAGTATTCTCGCAGGCGCCGGCTTTGTTGCTGCAAGTTCTGTTCGGGTCTTTTCGTGTTCATTAACTTTCCTGAAGCTGTGTTTGGATCCGGGAGTTTTATGCGGTTGTTATATATATTTGCATCTTTCAATTAAAATTTAAAAATTAATTCATCTTTAAATACTTGCCTTATTTTAATTTTATATTTTTTTTTGCGCTCCTAAAATTTGTGCTTTAAAAAAAAATTGATTTTGCGGACATGTGCGCTTTGCATGCGGACTAATTTTTTGGAAAAATTGTGCGCATTTGCGCTTGCGGACTAATTTTTTCCACTCTGCGCTTTTGCGTTTGCGCTTTAAAGTTTAAAATGTGCGCGCCCACCTCTGATATATATCAATATTATAAATTATAATATATATAATATATATATATACTTATTATATATATGTATTAATAATTATATATAATTATAATATATATATATAATATATATATATAATATATATTATATATGAATATAATAAGTTATATAATAATATATATATTATATATATATATATATATATATAATATATATATATATATATATATAATAGATATATTTTATTATATATAATTATATATATCTAATATAATATATAATAGTATATATAGTATAATAATATATATATATATATATATTATATATTATATAATATATATAAATATATATATATATATAATAATATAATATATTGGCTATATATATATAATATTATATATATGATATATTATATAATAATTATTATATATATATATATAATATTTATATATATATATATAGTAATTTAAGTCCCGCGTCTGCGCCCACCTGAGGAATTGCGTTAGGCAAGGGGTGTTGTTGGTTTACTTTCATTATTTTTAATTTTATTTCTTTAAGTTATTTTTTATATAGTTATTTATTAATTATTTATTTTAATTTTTTCCCCCCCTTTTGAAAAGGGCATTGCCCGTAGCCCCTAGAACAGGTAAAAAGAAAAAAAAAAAAAAGTATATATATATAAATGTATTATATATAATGATATATATATATAATATAGTTATAATAATATATTATTATAATTATATATATATAGTATAATTATAATATATTATATATAATATAATATATATATATATATATTAATATATATATATATAAATAATATATACTATATATATAATATATAATAATAATAGTATATATATATATATGTATATATATATACTGATATATATTAATAATATATAATGTGTTTATATGTGTACTTTACAGACCCTTGCCAATGCCGAGGAAGAACTCCGCGAGTCTCATTTGTACATGCTTGCGATAGAAACCCTCACAAAGACATCCTCCTTCATGCTGTAAGAGCGGAATCAAAATCTGTTCTACATTCTATCTTAAAAGCACGAGTAAAACTTTAATGAAAGATATTCTTTATCATGCTGATATCTAACATCGATTGGGTCTCTGAGTGGGTATCGCTTTTATTTAAAAGTGTTTTAAAAGTATTTTAACATTTTATATGAATCAGTGGTTTAGGTTAAGTTATTATAATGAAAGTTTTGAATAATTGTAAGACGTTTTTAATAATATGGAAAATTACCAGTTATCATCATAGATTTTCCTATTGGAAAATGATTCAAATATTTTTTTTTTTTCTTCATTGAGACTGAGTCAAAGAGTCAGAAGATTAAATATATAATATATTATATTTAAAAATAGGCTCTAGATTATATATATAAGTATATTATTATATTATTATATATCATATTAATAATATTATTTATATTTACTATATAATATATAATATTTATATTTATCATAAAAAATAATAATATTATTTTATATATATTATTATCTATATATTTATTATTACTATTATAATAAGAATATAATATATAATATATTATATACTATATAGTATTATAATATAATATATCTAATATACTAATATAATATATACGCTATATATATATATATATAATATATATATATATTATAATTATATATTATTAAGCGTATATATAATGATTCATCTCCAATTCCCTATTCAGTCTTCCATGATATTCAGAATCAACTTGCATTAATAGTTAAGAGGCATATATGCCAAGATAATAACAGAATGAAATGTAGTTTATGTAGATTCTAGAAAATCATAAATATCATTAGTGTATTTCTATATCTAAAAAGGTTTTTATTCTGTCATGTTTATTAAAATCAACATAAATTCTGATTTTTTGTAAGATTAGTTATCCTCTAAGAAATAAGGAAATTAAAAGTCAGCACACATGTCTGATTCTATAGTAATTAGCATTTCATAACTAACCTAAACCTACCTAACCTAACCTAACCCAACCTAACTCCTGCGGCGGGCTATACCTAACCTAAGCTAAAACCTAACCTAACCTAACAACTTAAAAATATAAGACTAGGTAATAAGCTAGTTTTTTCTTGTTTTGTATAGATCAAATGAAGAACAATCTATACGCTTGTTCTAACCTGCCTCAACGGTGGCACTCAATACAACTTTTTCAAAATATTAGATACCTTTAATACAAACGTTTGACAACCCAAAGCAAAGAACAATTTCTATCTATTTAGCAAACAAACAGCAATTATGATATGATAGCCAATCGGGGAGAGTTTGGCGACTAGGGATGATGTGAGCCCCGAGTCACATATTCAAATTATTTAGTTGCGCCCTACCTAATTGTTACATGTGTACCAATTAGTATAGTCAAATTAAATTATATTACTTCAATCAATAGTTATAGTTTTCCGACTATCTATTTGGTGTTGTTGTACTTTTGTACAAAATATACCGCAAAAATTAAAACGAAAAGGCTATAAATGAGGGATGCCATTTAAAATGAATGAGATATTTTATTTGTTAAATTAACAATCATAACGTTTTGCTTATATTGAACGTAGGCAAATGAAGCCGTGGCTTCCTTCGAAAACAGCCTGTCGGAAATTTTTGATTTTTGAAGAGCATATCTGCAATTGTCCTTAATTTTGTATCCTTATCTATTGTATGTTAATGATTGTATTAACGTGTGTACTTTTCTATTGTTAGCTCTAGTAGGAAACATGGGGAATATGCAATATTTCGTTCCGCTTTTTTAGAATATTTTTTTCTAGGAAAAATTCTCGAAGCGCAACCATTTTCATACTGTTGGTTGGAATATTGTATCTGACAAAGTTGAAGCTTTCCGCTTAACCCTTCACTGCGCCGCGCGCTGAGTCGAAACGGCTTGTACCACCATGACGGAGAAAATACGACATGTTATTTTTTTCGCTGCATCACTGTTCATTTATTTTTTGTTTCCGTAGTAATAGATTATCATATATATAATAGTATATATATATAATATATGTAAATGTATTACTCTTCTCTGAACATATATAATACACATACATATATAAGTAATATTATACAAAGTTAACAACTTTTTATTTATAATTTACATGCGAATAGGAGTATACCAAGCTATTTATATATATTATTATATATATATATAAAATATACTATAATATATATTATAATATAGTTTATTATGTTAAATATATAATATACTATATACTATATATTATATAGTATATAGTATATAGTATAGTATATAGTATATAGTGAAAACTAAAGAAGTTACCCGCATCATATTCGAAAACTAAAGATAGAATACAAGAAAAGCTGATGGAAAATGAAATTGTACCATTTTTGTGATGGAAAATGAAAAAAAAAAAATAATTTTGTTTTCTTTTTTTTAAAA
>JABUQX010136391.1:10000-25000 GCA_015478945.1 Trachelipus rathkii | reverse complement strand
TGTTCAGAATTTTGGTGGGCCAAACTATTTTCTAACATTTTTACTTATTTGGATTGCCAACACTCCTGCGTGCAGCTTGGTACCACTCACGTCATTGAATTTTTTGATTCAGAAAGTCTTAATGTGGTATTGTTCCAGGGCATATCTATTGCCCAAGCCTAATCTATGATTATCAAGTGATATAATCTCTATTTCAGGTGATCCCTCCCAGATTTAAATCCGTTCGTTACTAAGGAACATTTACTTTTACCTACTGTGAGGATTGTCCAACTGATGGTATTATTACGTAATAAATTATCGCATTTGATTCTTTATGAGTGCCATGGGGGCGTGAGCAGGTGTACGGAGCAGTGTGACTGCGCAATTATGAAGTTAGCCATGCGATGAGAGTGCCAACGTGTATTTCATTTCAAAAGGTTGACCAAGTTAAACTAGTTATGTAGAGTGTACCTTAATTAGATTGAGAGTGTCCATAATTATAGTAGCCTAATAGTAGAAGTGACCACTTATTAAGTGGTCAACTGAATTGTAGCCACTTTATTTTACAAGCCTTATTTTATCCTAGCTCATCCACCTGTCATAGTTAAGCTCACGAATTAAGATAGCTAGTACTAATTTATGTAGTTAATAATAGGGGTCTACCCCGTTAGATATTTATATATTAAAGTATTTATAGTAAGGTTATTAATGTAGAGTTATATCGATTTTTAGTATATTATTACAATGATGTTCTTATTTAAGAATATGACATTTATACTCTACTATTTAATTTATTATATTTTATTACTATTTAATCACACTTTATATATTTACCTTATTCTTTATTTTAAGAAAAGTTTCGCAACCTTTTTTATCATTACTTAGTATTTTTTTATTTCAATAATATTATAAATACTAGAAGATACTATACCTATATATGATAGAGGCGAAATATAATATTATTTCTAATTTCACACAACCAGATATCGTTTGCTCTAATATCTACATATATATTTATAAACAATTCGTTTTTAATTTCTTCTTAATTTATTACATCACATATTATTTTTTAACTATTAATAACAACTATAGTTTTATTATTTAATACTTTATTTTTATTTTTTAGTTCAATAATTTATCTTTAAAACATGTTAAATACACGTTAGTATTATTTGAAGTTAATGGCCAAGTTACGTTCCTAAGAAATATTTCGGTTGATGCTTTCTGAAGATAGTACACTATAAGTGAGGTGAAAAGAGAAATACTGACTCGATAAGATATCGTCTTATAGTATGCCATCACACGATTAAATTTTAATTTAGGGAGTTACTAATAACGATTATAATTGGGACATACAAATATCGAATTATAAGTAGTATAAAAAATGATATATTGATCAAATTTTTTTCTTTTCTTTTTATGTCATGAAGGTTTTTTACCTATTTTAAGATTTTGTTTACAATAATAAAAATAATAATATCTATAGTATAAGTGTAGTATATAATCTGTTATTATGTGCATACTCACCATTTTTATGAAGATCGTACAGCAAATTAAATTTTAGGTTGATCAACTAAAAATTTAGATTAGAGTAGAAGGTAAGTATATATAAAAGAAATTTTACTTTGTCTATTTCTATAAACTCAATGTTATATCGTATTTATTCTCAATTTACATTAAATTAATGTTTATTAAAAGCACATGATCTAGAAAAATATTCTGAATTAAATCTTAAAAGTCGAGCTTTGAATAGGTGAGAAGAGCTCGAATTAATCAATAGGTTACAGCACGATAAAGCGAATTCATAACTGTAATAAGTTGGTATCACCTTCTTTTAGAACCTCAATAGCAATATGCATCCCTCTGTTGTCGACGAACCACATCCCATTTACCACAACAGGACATTATGTAACACAAATGATGACATACCTGACCTTATCATAATTTCACACATTCGCACTTCCATGACAAACTAGATAATAAACCACTACTCTAGTCCCACTATTCTGTAATACTGAAGCACCTATACCACTATTCCATAGGAGCTATTCTCCAAATGAACACACCTTAAAATTTCCCTTAATACACTGTTCACACTCGACCACTCAGCTCAAACCAAGCAACACTTATCAACACCCCCACTCGGAAAATTTGCTTATTGGCAGCTCTTCATACACACTTATTATAAATGGACGCGCTATTAAAAATGCGCGGTATTAAAACAAGGATAGTATGTCGCAATTAGGACAACATTCACCTCTTATCTATTTAATACCCAAAAGGGGAAACCTAAAGCCAAGTTATACACTCCAGAGGTTTATTCACTCTTAACTATTTACATCTGCAAGATAATCTTATACCAACCCAGTTAACCAAACATCCCTAATACAACTAACGAGTATAATCTCTTGATTCGCGATCAAAGCGGAAATAATTGATATAATTGGGCTACCATCATTACTATTTGTCATCTTGAAGAATATACAAATCTAAAACTTATCCAAAGTGGCCATCTTTTAGCATTAGTATTAAAAAGGTGGGCGACCTGCTAGTGGGCACTAATGGAGTGTTGCCTCGATACTCTTATAGAAATGTGAGAAAGAGGGTTTAAATTGCTTTCCACCACTCGCATGACAGATTCCGTTCTATCAGTATAAGTATGCTCACTTATCTCTCTAACGCTTATTCTTTAAGCACTATTACTTTACATTCCTCTTAGAAGGCCTTGAATACGATGCTATAAAACGAGCTAATCATTCGAGTAGTGTCATTCCGCTAAGATTCACATAACATCAGAGAACGACCAGAGGGAATCCTGTACAAAGCCAGCCCAGATGTATCGCATACAGATAAGTTGGTAGGCGCCCTTGGCCGACACCAACTTGGCTGTCAGCCCGAAGCGAAACCGTTAACACCATGATTCACCCCGCGACACACCAACACGCGAGACACCTCCGACCTCGGGCCACAGCCTTCTTCCTCCAGCTTCCGCTCCGCTCCCTTACTATTGACACCCAAAGATTCCACTTTCAATAAATTCACAGCTTCGAGCAAGATGTGAGTTCGACACGCTTTCAACAGCAAAGGTTAGCGCAAACAAATATTTCCGCATTTGTTGCGCCGCCCTCGGCTCAGCACATAGTTAGCATGACTTTCACGCTGCTCGCACGATTACCTTTTGAAACAAGCTCTACTTTACCACCTAAATGATAAACTAACCATCTTAGTTTCCTTAGCTGCGACAGGTAGCATCAATCACGCGTATCAACCGTGGATTTGCCGATTTTAGTATTTAGATATTTGAGGAAAATTAAAAAGTATAATAATACTTGTATTAAAGTTCTAACTACCATTACTCACTATTTTTTAATTATGTATATGTGGCAATAAACTCTCTAAAAACCTTATCTCATGAATAGAGGTGCCAGAGAATTACTCTTCTTATTGCAAGGAAACGAAATGGTTACGTCATAATTTTATGACTCAGAAGAGAGATCAAGATCAGATATTTCTCTAAGTGATTTTTCATACTTAGTAAACTAATATATATATATATAGAAAATATACATTGATTTGTTTGTCCAAGTGCAGAGACCTAACAACTGAGTGCATTATAGGCGTACCATTTAATGAACACGTCCTTATTTTGATAATTTTTAACACAATATATTGCCGGATTAATACATTTAATTTTTACTATGACTAAATGATATAGAACCATTTAAGAGAAGTTTATAATATTTTTTCTAGACAGACTTATATTTTAAATGGTAAACTCTTTTCTTTACAACCCACTCTGTACCCTCCTGCTTCACAGAAAAAAACTTCCACCGAAGGAACAAAGTACCAGCAGAGTACATCGAGGAACAGGAAAAATCATTCAAAATCTCAAAGACATCAATAGACAACAGGGTCATAAAGTGATGAGGGAGGCATAGCTATTATATAATCACTTCTTAATTAATTACAATATAACTTATCAACTATAGCTTCGGTGTGAAGCAACATTATTAAATGGGAACTTTAGATTTAAAATTAAAAGCAGGATTTAACCAAAAAATTTAAAACGATTACAACTACCTTATAAAGACATCTAAAATCAGTAAAATATCACCATTATTATGATGTCAGGTACGAAGGTAGATTATATAAAATCCACTATAATACAACCTAAAGGGTAAGTATATAATAATAGTAATTAGTTATATGTTTAATTGTCTTTTAATCTGTTACCTTTTTACTATGCCTTACTTATTATAACTTTAATTCTTAGTCCTTATTAACATACATATAATTCATAATACTGTCTATTACTTTCTGCATTTAACTTCTGCTATATATTTAATCTGATTATTTTAACTTTTCTGTCATTTTAACTTTTAGGCTGAGTGTATCGATTATAATAACTGAATAATGGTTTTAACTAGCTCATTGTTAACTCACTATATTTTAATAACTTAATAATCTTACAATTAACACTTTAAAATCACATTTGATTATAGTATTATTATCTAGAATATAATGACTTATAATAATAGAGGTAGGATCCTCTATAACGACCAACCATTAAGGTGAGAGATATGAGGATTAGTATCTTCTTTTTGTTTTACGTGCATTTACTGCGCTTTTCAACTCAATACTAAAACTATTATAGGACTATTGTTACTAATGAGTAATATATAGAAAATATTTCTTTACTCTTCATTACACATTATTCTGATATTATTTAAATAATGGCATTTCATCCTGTACATATTTATAAAGATTTCTTTGTAATTTAGTATCTCTTACTTGCTCCGTTGTACAACTCTTGCCCTCATTTTACAATACTCCCATAATAGTCTTTTACAGTGAGACTTACTTATACACCTTCTTAACATCTATAGTCTTAACCTTACATTACCACATGACCTTAAAACACGACCCTTAAGTATAAAATGCCAGGTTACACTAATCCTAACCGCATATGGAATTTAGAGTGTAAGGCAACCTCAATTACACCTACAGGTAGGTCTATAATTCAATCGAGGTCACGCCGAGTGTGGGATCTCATGAGTTGGATCATGCTAGTTTTTTATTCTCCTTCTTCACTATTGCATTGCAGGTTGTAAACTAATCTTTTCTGGGTTTCCTTAATGTTTCTGATTGTAATCCTATTTAGCTGTCTTTACTCTTACCTCACTGCTTTATTTAACACTTGTTGTCCTGCTCTGCTTATATCTGTCTAGTCTCCGGCTAATAAACTTTATACACGTAGCCTCAAACTAGAGCCTCTTGTCCTATACGAGAAGGGATTTTTCGGGCTAAAAATATCTTTTAATTCTGTCCAACGCACGTTTCTTACACATGCGGTGCCACTTATACCTGGCTGATTTACCGTCTCTCAGACACACTCTACACTCTGTCCTGCCAACCAGTACTGCAAGCTATCTGTTCACCAAAATAGTACCGAAACTACCCATACATTACAATACATGCAAACATATATATAGAGAAAGCCAAGCTAACAACACAGTAATAAATAATCGATCACATAGTACAGTCATGTATCTCGTTTACAATACTATCTCAACCACAACACATTCGTGGTCTTCTGTGCGCGTCGCTTCGTCTCTTCCATATAGTCCTATTCTTTGCTCTCTCACTCTCTATCTTCTCCTGCTCTCTCTTCGTTATCCTTCTCTCTCATCTCATGGCTATCTTCACTAAAGGCCTTTCCGAAAAAACTCATTTCGATCCCCTCTCTGCTTCTAACCGGGTGGTCAACAACATTATCAAATGGTAGCTGTTACACTAGAGCGGTTTGGTATCCAAATCAGTAATATCGCTCCACTCATCCAGACCCGGTGGTCGGTGGAACCACTACTCTTGGGAGTGCTAATTGACGTGCTATTGTATATATAAGATGACCTTCGGATCAATTGTTGTCTTTACTCGCGTCTCCTTTGTGTAAGGAGATCGTCATCATAGTTATTTTATTTTTGCTATGTAGTCCTATTTTCTATTTAACACGACATTACATTTATAATTGCGATATTACTAACAAATTTCATTATTGCTATATTTCCTAATACTCGTTAATCTTAAGGTCACTTTTACGTTATTAATATATGGTTAGTATAACATAATTTCCGTAATCATGTCATTTACTTTCTTGATTTGGATGTACTCCTGTATTTATGTATGCATTTATTCTTCTAAGTTTATTTTATTTCCTCTAGGCCAAAACTATGGTTTAAACATTAAATTTAATATTTCTTATATATATAGAAAAGCATTCCGATCTCTCATATATTTATCATCAGTAGATAATTTTTTTGTGCTCACCAGTATAAGTTATTGAGTAATTTGTTCTCTCAATATTTCTAAATATTGTGCATTTTTAATTACGTTTTTGATTGTAGCATTCAACTTTTAATACTTTTAATGAATGACTTCTTAGTCATTCATATTGACCTAACATCATATTGTAATATTATAATATTAATAAGAACGCAGCACATTCACACACACACTATAAACTTAACAATCCTCCGATATAACAAGCTATCAATTTTTCTACCATGTTTCTACGTAATTATACTTATGCGCATTGAGTCAGTATTACACACACAAGAATCCTCTTAACAGTAATACTACTAATATATACACCCCAACTACGCTATATACATCATACCCAATGATAGACACTCGCTATCTCACTTTATATACACTCTAGTTATATTGCATCCATCACAGCTCACCGTAACCATATAATCTATGACAGTCAGGCTCTACCACCATACACTACACACAACTAACACACAACCCACACTTCTGTACCACTGATAATATACTACACATATTCACTATAGACACTTCACCCACAATACACACTACTGACTTCACAAACATGACATCGATGTACACACAGTCATCACACCCGGCGCATAGCGATCATTACATATCACACTTACCACCATCACACACCACACACCATACACACACACACGCACACCACAACACACAGATACATTCTACTTACATTTAGCAATATCTAAACATTTATTCAACAGAATTTAACATTACTTTTAATTTGATTTACCTACACTCACACAGATTTACTGACACACACAGATTTACTTACACTCACTACACCAGATTTACTTAACACACACAGCATTAAGCCTTACGACACACAGATTTACGTTACCCACACACAGACGTTTTCACTTACACACACAGATAATTTATTTCTACATCTCACACCACACACAGCACACACAGCACACACACCACACACA
Source organism: Trachelipus rathkii (assembly GCA_015478945.1). NCBI lineage: Eukaryota > Metazoa > Arthropoda > Malacostraca > Isopoda > Trachelipodidae > Trachelipus > Trachelipus rathkii. The sequence goes on along the minus strand of JABUQX010136391.1, from coordinate 17,738 downwards.
CACTACACACCATCACGAACACGCTCTCACTTAACACACGATATAACGCTATAATTTATTAAAACATTTTATGTTTTAAGTTATAACACGTTTACATTGTATATTACGTCATTCAAATATACCACTTAAAATTAGTTTCAAAGTTTCTTAAAACTTCGTATAATAAATCAATCATTATCGTTGAACGAAAGGAATTTGATTATTAAGCTGGTTAACTTTTTGTTTATAATAATTCCTTTATAACTATCAAGTTTGTTAAAATAACTTTTTAACTAAAGATTTTTATGAAATATTTACTTAAAAACATATATTTACCCGGTACCTTACAAGCGAGATTAAATCAGTAAACTCCAGTAGGTCAGCCCCTAGCACCCCTCTACACCAAGCGTATGCCACGTTTTGTTCTATTGAGTTACTGCTATTACATCATCTTTAGCCATGTAATAAGTATTAAAAAATAACAAAATTAAATTCTTTGCTGCTAGCATAACATGTATTTTATTAAAATCATTCAAGTTTTTTTTTAAAAAATAACAATTATTCACTTACATTTTATATTATTCATTCAATGTTAACCTTAAAAGAGTATTTCAAAAGTTTTTTACAATAGAAGTTATTTTTTCTTCCATTATTATTATTATTTATCTATGTACATTGACAATCCATCACGAGAAAAACACAACAACCCGCACTCACCTTACAGATTACGGAAACTGACCTCTCTCGTAAAAATGTTGTTTGAGAATAACTACCTTTGGCCTAAGGTAATTTAGGATAATCCTTTGTTTAGGCCCGGCGTGGCGATTTAGGCCTAAATTCCAGGTCAAAAATATATTTCAAAACTGACTGGTTTCTTCTGTAAAATTTGGTGCAATAACTACGTTAGGGCCTAAAATTGTTAGCGCCTAAATTCTAGAATAAGCCTTTTTGTGTGATCCCATGCGGAATTGAAGCCTGATTACCAGGTCGAAAAGGGTAATTCCAGTATAGGACAAGAATCATTGTTATTATTATTGACTTTTATAAATATGATTTCAAGACGTGAAACATGCTGGTATCGGTAAGATCCTGTTAAGGCAGTTAAGAAGGAAGATGTTCTTCCTTACTTGTGCATTGGTCGGAGTAATCCTCTGTTATCTCTATATGAACCTCGTATATGTGATTGGTCGAGAATTTTTTAACGTCTTTTGAAAATTAACTTTGTTTTAACTTGTATTTGAGCAGGTGTTTTTTTTTTATCTTTTAGACCCCAACTCATTTTAAAATCTTAGTCATTTTAGCTGTTAAGCGATGCACAAGTTATCTGATTTGTATCATTTAAAGTTGTTTTTATTTTCTCAAAGTGTATATCATATTTATAATAAAATATCTTTACATTGAGGAATAATTATTAATTTCACTAGAATTGATAATAATTAATTCACTAGATGTTATAGTAGATCACGTGAAGCCAAACGCAAAGAGCTCCCGCAAGCGCGACCCGGTGCGGAACCGACGCATGAACTCGCCGGCGTAATATCATACTTTCGCCGGAAAATATTTTCTTTCCGAGCTGGCCCCTCCCCTCATTCAACTATATTCTCTATTGCCTCAATACTAACACTTTTCCCTCAATGTTGGAAGCACGGCACATGTCCAACCTATTCCGAAAAAAGGAAAACCGCTCTGATCCTTCTAACTATCGCCCCTTAGCTCTCACCTGTATTCTAATCTAAGATCTTTGAATAAACCTCATCTCTTTAACTATAGAACTTCATCTTCTAGACACATCCTATGAAATACTCCATTTTCATTCAATTCATTTTGCCGATCGCCAATCTACCCTGCTTTAAACGGTGCATTCTGAGGCTCTAATGGTTTGGGAGAGGTTTATACTACTTAATTCCGCTATATTTAAAGGCATGTTTTATAGAGTTATATTTATTTAAGCTTCTTAGGAAAACATACGAGGAGAATACTATGCGTTGGTGGCGCATTGAACATAATATCACACCAGATCATTTTGGACCCGGGTATTTGGGACGTGTGCTGTCGATCACTGCTCCACATAAAGCTTCACCTCCTTTGACGTGTGTTTTCCATTCCTTCTTTTGTGTGGACTAATATGTCTAGCTTTCTTTTCAAGCTCGCATCAGATATGGGCGGCTGCTTTGGGCATAGGAAGCAACTAATCTTCTTCTTTTTCCTGTGTCAAATAGTGAGTGTTCCTCTATGGTGCTTCATTAGTCCCACTATTTCGTTAACCTACTAATAAGTGTCTATACATTTATCAATTAACTGTATCTTCTCACCTAGCACATCTTCACACATACCTTATTTCCACTCAATAGAACCGTTATCTCTCTATCCTCCTTATTCCTCTCAACTCATATGCAAATTCTTAGTCCCTTCTTTTACTTCAATGAGCAACAGGACTACTAGCCATCTCGTACACTCATCAACATCCTTCATACGCATTCTATATCCCCTTGAACTACTGGACATAGGATAATTTTCCAGTAATGGTGGGAATCGTTCTCAACCTTGTGAAAATTTCAATTCTTTAAAACTTCAACCTCTAACAATAATCTCCCTCTTCTATAAATAAACCTTACATAACTTTTCAACTATATACTCATTTACTCTGACTGAGTTCTCATACGTCTTCATGTTTGATACAATTATAAACATCCTTGTATCCTTAACTTAATAAATACATAATAAATAAATGTTACTTGGAATCCTTAATTAATTCTACTAAACACTCAGGTTGCTAAATAGGTAGTGGTCCTCAATAGTAAACTGGGTAGATGTATCTGTTTAGAACTGCTGATGATATTTTTTATTTCCTTCTCTCTCCAAGTTTTACATATCAGCTATATCTAAGGGTCTCATCTGTCCACTATGTTAATTGGATAGTACTTGTCCTCCCGGCTGGGCATATACTGGGGGGGCCTAGGGGCTTAATCCTCCCCGGACTTTAATGGATCAAGCGAATCGTAGTCTAAAAATAGGCAAAAGGAGGTTATAAACTGTTCTAAGTACTTTTCTCAGTTCACATGACTCTCTAGTTTTTTGGAGCGGCGCTGATTGTTTGGTTACTTCTGTTATCTACTTTATCTATAGGTTTACCGCAGCAGGCAGAGTGTTCGAGTAGGTATACTTTGAACCCACGGAATCGCAGGATACACCCTCCATCTCTTCTACTGATCGTCTCGTTCGCCACCAACGGGAGTGCTGAGTGATACTGATCGACACGATTTTTTACTGTAGAATAATTCGACAGGTACCTCTCTAGGCCTTTAGTTCGCTGCCTGAAGGATTTTGCTGTATCCTTTCGTGACACTAGCCCTACCTCTGATTTATGTGCGAAAATTCTCTTCCATCTCCTGATGTTGTCCTGACTGAATTTAAGCTCTCCTCACTTTAAAGCCGTAGGCGTCTGTGCTTGATCTGCGTTAATTTAAGCCTAGCAGATGACAATTCTTTAGCGTGCAAACACTGCCCCATCATGAATAGGGGCTCTGCCCGTCGAGCTAGCGTGGTGTTAAACCCTGATTACATATTAGGCATAAACTCAATTACATACTCATAACTGATATATAATTATATTAATATATAATATTAATATATATTAATTTAATTAATAAAATAATTAATATATATTATAAATTATAATATTAATAGTATAAAATTAATATAATTAATTAATATTTATATATATTATGAATTATATCAATATTATATTATAATTAAAATTAATAATATTAATATATAATTATTATTAATATATATTAATATATATATATAATATATATAATATAATATATAATATTATTTAATATATATATTATATTAAGTAGGCAATAACTAATTATATAAATATCTTAACGAAACCCTAGTTACGGTATATATAGAGTTTAAGTAGATATAAATTTGTTGATTATAGTACATATAAATTCTCCGCAGTTGAATCCGGCTATATAACTCACATACCCGATATTATATCCAATAGTATAATCATTTATACCCGTGATACGTTATACACGCGTAATACTATATATATAATATACTAGTTTACTGACCCTTTAAGGTTTATTACTCGAATATATATATATATATATATATTTAATATATATATATATATATATAATATATATATATAATATATATATATATTATAAATTAATAATTATAAAATATATTATATAATAATATAATGTATATAATGATATACAATAATGGATTAAATATATTATATATAATATATAACAGTATATTATTAATTAATATATATTAATATATAAATATTTATGGATTGAAAACTAAAATGATAGATTTTAACCCGCTAATTGAATATCTTACGAAAACATAAGATTTAAGGCACAAGAAAAACTGATAATAAACATTATATGGAATCTCCAAGCTGTATATTTAGAAATTTTGTATGGAATTGAAAAAAAAATAATTAAATTTTTTAATTTTTATTTTTTTATTTATATCTCCAATATATAATCTTACGATAGTAGATATAACTCAATGAAATAACTAATAATCAATATTTAGAATCATAGCGTAATTAATAATTATTGATATTAAACAAATCTAACAAGATTTTTATTTATTACATATTATATCATAAAATGGAATACTCACCAGGGTAAACCGCATAAAGATGCAATTAGATTACGGGTCTCTAGAGCCTTCTGTAGGGATTCTGACGGTTAGGTAGGACTAATTTTAATAACCCCTCCCTCCGGGAAGGTTCTCCGGTAACCCCCGCTCTTTAGTTTATTATTTGAGGTGATTGTCGCGGAGGTTCCTTCCGTCACCTCATACCCCATACTAGGGGTTATATGAGTGAAAAACCGTCACCCCCCTCATATTAGTCCTCACTACTGTAGAGCTCGAGACTCCACTAAAAGAATTATTTATTTTACGTACTAGATTCTCATATATGTTAATTAATTTTCTATCTATACCTATTTCGTAGTTTGGAGATATAAATAAAATTAAAAAAAAAGTAAAATATTTTTTTAATTTATTTTCCATACAAATTTTATCATACTGAGCGATTTTCATACATAAGTATAGTTTATCAGTATTTCATGTCACACCCTATGGGCCTCTAGTTAGTTATCGTGAGACTATCGAAGGCCACTCGCGCTGTAGAACTGTCTTTGAGATGGAGAATCCTGGGGGGACGTGTATATATCTACAAAACCCGTGGGGGAAGAGGGGTGAGAAGAAATAACCCTCACCGGCGTAACATAACCCTAAAACTACACCAAAGAGCGGAGTCCGGAGGTAGACCTCATGTATACACTGAATAGGATAAATTAAGTATACTCAACCTGTTATACTGATTACTACTATACCATGAGTGTAAATTACCGAGAGGGACTATTTCTCACGACTCCGGCTCAATTCACGTAGTATAGCGTAGTTACTTAATATATCACCTTATATAATATATATATATATAGTGATACCTCGATTATTATATTATATAATTATTATAAAAATATATATAACTTAAATGGGATAACCCTAATAAAGGTATAAATACCCACTACCTATACAATAAGCAGAGTCCATCTCTCGAACCTATCTGATAAAATATATAACATTATATTCACAGAGACTAGTGACAAGTGACATAGTTACGATAAATCTAGATCTATTAGCCGCCTACCAAAGGAACCTACTTCGAAGATGGAAACCATCCAACAGAAAAATATTATTTTACAACTTCTTCATTTATTATATCTATATTTTGGTTATTGGTAATAATTGAGTGAAAAAAATAATAAAATAGTATATCCCGTACATATACCAGTATGGAAGAAGCTGCATAACTTAAGAAGCTCGACCCTAACCAGCCATATAAACATTTATGCCCTCCTTCCACCCAGAGGTCAATGACTGTCTACTGACCAATCCATCAATCATGAGTCGTATTTTCTGTAAACGCCTCCTCCTCACATGAATACTACACCACCAATGCGATAAAAACACTCATAATTCTATATTGAGATACCATCTCTCGTGGTAAGGCCGCTGTGAAAGACATCTCCAAATAATAAAAAATATTTATAACGAAATTTTACTAGTAATTTCATACCAATAAAACTCTCTCCTCTCCTTCTCTACTCTTCATCTCTCTCACTCTCTCTCTTCTCATCTCTCTCTACTCTCCTCTCTCTCTCATCTTTCTCTCTACTCTTCTCTCTCTCTCTCTCCTCTCTCTCTTAAAATTATAATTAATTAATAATATAATAAATATTATAATAATATTAATAATATATATATATAAATATATATAATTATAATTATATAATATTATAATATATATATAAATTAATAATATATATAATATAATATCAGTGTGCGGACTTTGAAGGATAGCAGAAGTAGGCAACTAACCTACTGTTCTTAGTGAACCACCAAAAAGTATTAAAATTGTCAGCATTATATATATAAATATTTATATCGAATAAATTAGTCCTATAATATGGATAACTAGCTCACTCAGTAGTGATATAGTATAATTACGTATATAATACGCGTAGTGATAGGTAAGTACTGATACGTTAGTGAGTACGTCTACAAAGCTACTCACTAGTGATATATAAGATGGCAAACCTATATATAAATTAATACCACTATAGTGAACGTAGTAGTTAACTGGTACCCTATAGGATATTTAATATAATAATTAAGAATTGCCCATATATATATATTAATATTAATATATAATATAATAATATATTATGTTTTTAGTTCGAGGATATAGTCTACCTGTTTAAGCCGCTTCGAAATCTTAAAATGACAACTTAGACTCCCTTTTAAAATTAATATATTCGATCAGCAGGCAACTATTTTAATTAACTCTGTCAATAAAAAATTTAATCCTGTTTTCAAATTTTCTTAGATGGTTATGAAAGTACATGGCTGCCGAAAACAAAAGTATACAAGTCGTTTTTAAAAAAAAAATCCAAATATGCTATAATATTTTAATCAAAATAAAATTAAATATAAAGTTATAGCCCGTCAATATATATATAATATATCATATATATATATAGTGAGTAATAGCAAATATATTATATAAATATATAAATAAATATATATGATAAAATAAATATAAATATTATATAAATATTAAAATAAAATATTATAAAATATATATAAATAATATAATATATAAAGTATATATAAATTAATAAATAAAAATATATATATAGAATTGATGTATAATTTACTGTTGGTTTGTAGTAAGGGCGGGCTAAAAGATTAGAAAACGATATGATTAGGAATATTAAAATGTAATTTTATTGAGATTATATATATATGCAATCAATTTGAAATTAGTTTGAGTTAACTCGAGTTCAGTTACATATAGGCAATCAATTTGAGAGATATTTCAATTTAATTTGAGTTAATTTGATAAAAGAATAAAATTAAATAATGTTTTCAATTTATTAAAGAAATGAAAGTTGGACAGGTGCTTATTTTTATTAATCTTAAGAGTACTAATGTGGGTCCGTACGACTGTGAAGACCTGAAATCAATATAAGGTTTAAGCTGAAATAGTGAGTGACTGTATTATTGAATCACCCTGCTTGCCGGTTTAAAGCTGCTAATCAATAACTGCAAGGTTAGTATAGTTTCCTTAAAATGAGACTGGTGTTAAAATAAATGTAACTAATAAATGCACACTTAAATTTCAGGAGATGAACTAACTAGTCAAGAACTA
>JABUQX010136390.1:12500-32938 GCA_015478945.1 Trachelipus rathkii | reverse complement strand
CAGACAGAGAGAGAGAGAGAAGAGAGAGAAGAGAGAAGAGAGAGAGATTTTTGGCTGTTCACCTCGCGCTACTATTACCCAGCTTGGCCTCTCTCTAAACTGCTCTATATAACGCGCACGCCCGCTAGGGTTAGGTTATAGTAAATACCGATGCTATGCGACCCTCTATACTTATACTGATAGCTAAATATATTAAAAAGTCCTAAATCTAAACATTTTCCCGTTGTTCCCTGCTGCTCTACTATTTACCCAGCTTAGCCTCCTCTTCAAACTGCTTATTGTAACGAAACGCCCCCACTAGGTAAGATATGTGTGGAAATAACGGCCTATCCCAGAGCTGTTATTTCCCCATATTATACTTAAAATTACATGCGACTCTAAATATCCACCTAGTTTTCTCTTTACTCTAGCCTCTGACCGCTAAGTTAGGCTAATTGCTTGAACGCTACCTAAGCCTACCGCAAATTTTCACTGGCATGCATGAACACTTCATTTTGTTTTCCTACTGGATTTTAGGCATTCTTTTTGATACGCCATTCAATCTGATGCGTTTTCGTTGCAACCTATTTCTAAACCTCAGCTTTAGGCTCCACCGACTAATCTAGGTTCGCCTAACTTTGGTCTATTTACCCTAAAATAATGTACTTAATAGGCTGCCCTTTTTCTAAACTCACCTTGGTTTTGGGTTTGGTTATATAATTAACATCAATTTGCTCGTATTTTAATATAATGTTATCTTTTTTGCTATTATTTTATATTATTCTCTAGAAGGAAGTTACATGCTGTTGCGATTTTGGAAAAGTGATAATTCGGCGGCTTGGAGGCGTGGCTTAGTTCCACGAAACGACAACTACATCTTAAACATAGGGCGTGTTCTGCTCTACCCTGTAACTTCGTAGTTCGGCTCTGTAGTTCAGCTCTGTATAGATGTTCTTTCACTTCCAAGAGTGGCCTCCACAATATAATATATAAATATATATTATATATATATATATTATATATATATAAATATATATATCATATATTATATATTAATATAATATATATATATAATATATATATATATTTATATATATATATATATATATATAGTTAATTTAAAACTACTTTGTCGTGTGATATTTACTTTAGAGAAGAAGCCCTTGGATTCTTTTTAGGTATTATGCTTTCCTGTCACTTCATTTTATTACTAAATGCACAAATTATAAACATTGTTAAAGACACTTTATTTTTTAATGAAATAAATTTTAAAAAGAAAGCTAATTTCCTCCCGACACGCGAGACCTCTTCAGGCTAACGGGATGGATTCTTTCTTGATTCTTCATCAGTTCAAGGTGTGTTTCAGTTTGGTCCTGCTATTTTCTTCATTGGTGTTGTTGAATATTTTGATGGTTTTCAATATCATTTTGTATAAAATCTATCTTAACTTCACCGGGATGTCTATTGTAGTTGTTACTATTATAAATGCAAAAGGATTCCATGATTTTGCGATGGTTCGTGTGATTGATATTCCTGGATAATCTTTATATTGTTGATATTGATAGAGTGGCCGGTGTGGTACGCCTATGACTTGTTAAAGCTGAATTTAGGCTGTCCTTGTGAGGTCATCTGTCATGTTGATTTTTCCTTCTTTGCAAATCTATGTATGTTTTCACCTATATATGTTTTATTGCAGTAATGCAGGGGATGTGATATTATACAGCTTGGGGGAGATGTTTCTTTTCGTGTTTGGGGGTTTGAGAATGTTTTTTAAGGTGAAGTTATTTGATGGAATGAGGGTATATTTTTTTGGTAATATTTGTTTAACGAATATAATGGTAATTGAGGAATGGTAAAAAGGAGGTGTTGCTATATTTCGGGGGAAAGGTGCTATAGGACCTCTGTTTTGCTTTGTTAAATGCTTTGTGATGAAAAACTCAGGATAGTTTTTCAAATTGAAATATTGGGATGTATTTTTTTTCCCTGTTGCTTTTGTAGTTTTTGAGCATATACGAAAGGCACGGAGAAATAGTGATGACAGAACAGCTAATTTTGTGTTTGGGGAATGATTAGATAGCCCAATGTATATAGTTTGGTGGAATGTTGGTTTTCTATATATAGTAAATTGCAAGTGATTGCTATTCCATGTGATTAAGGATCGGAGAGGGATAAGTTGTTGGAAGGCATCTATCGTATACTGAACTGAAGGATGAATAGAGTTAATTTAGTTTAGGACATCATAGGGTTGGTGTTGTGAGGGAGGGAAACAAAAATGTCATCTACATATCTAATCCCATAAACTATTGTTTAATAAGGCGTGGGGTAAAATATGATAAATTCTGTTAGTTCCATATATATGTTAATGAGTATGGGAGACAGTGGGGATCCCATACTCAGGCAGAAAGTGTTGTAATATTTGCCATTAAAATGAAAGAAGTTATGTTGTAATGAGAGATTAATTGAGCTGTTTTAATTTATGAAACGGGAAGGCCAATCGCATTGCAAATGCAAAGGATTCATGATTTGCGATGTTGTGTGATGATATTCTGATTATCTTTATATGTTTGATATTGATAGAGTTGGCACTGTGTTACGCTATGACTTGTTAAAGCTGAATTTTTGGTTGTCCTTGTGCAGGTCATCTGTATGTTGATTTCTTCTTCAAAATCACAATCTATGGTTCACCTATATATGTTTATTGCAAGTATTGCAGGGGGGGGGGGGAATGTTGATATATAACACGCTATTGGGGGAGATTTTTCTTTCGTATTGGAGGTTTGAGATGTTTTTTAGGTGATGTTAATTTGATGGAATGAGGTAAATTTTTTGTAATATTGTTTTAACGAATAATTGTAATTGAGGAAATTGGTAAAAAGGAGGATGTTGCTATTGTTCGGGGGAAAGGTGCTATAGTACCTCTTTTTTGCTTTGTTAAATGCTTTTGTGATGAAAAAACTCAGGATAGTAAAGTGATTTGAAATATTGTGGATGTATTTAGTTTCTTGTGCTAGAAGAAGGGGAGAGCATATACGAAAGGCACGGAGAAATAGAGATGACAGAACAGCTAATTTTGTGTTCTGGGGATGATTAGATAGCCAATGTATTTAGTTGGAAGAAGTTGGTTTTCTATATATAGTAAATGGCAAGTGATTGTTATTCCATGTGATTAAGGTAGGGGATAGAGTTGTTGGAAAGCATTTCTATCGTATACTGAACTGAAGGAATGAGAGATTAATGAGCTGTTTTAATATATGAAACGGGAAGGCAATCGGATCATTACACATAATTCTTTCATTTTTAATGGCAAATATTACAAACAAACTTTCGGCCTGACTATGGGATCCCCACTGTCTCCAATACCAGTTACATATATATGGAACTAACAGAATTTTATCATATTTAACCCACCCTTTATTAAACAATAGTTTATGGATTAGATATGTAGATGACATTTTTGTCTCCCTCCCTCACAACACCAACCCTAATGATGTCCTAAAATATATTAACTCTATTCATCCTTCAGTTCAGTATACGATAAGAAATGCCTTCCGATCAACTCTATCCTCTTCTTTATACCTTAATCACATGGAATACAATTTACGTGCAATTTACTTTTAAAGAAAACCAACATTCGCCACCAAACTATATCACATTGGCATCTAATCATTCCCAAAACACAAAAATTAGCTGTACTGTCATCTCTATTTCTCCGTGCTTTCGTATATGCTCTTTCCCTCTTCTAGCACAAGAAGAAACTAAACACATCCACAATACTTTTCAATCACTTTCCATATCCTGAGTTTTTCATCCACAAAAGCATTAACAAGCAAAAAAAGAGGTCACATATAGCAACCTTTCCCCGAAAAATAGCAACACCTCCTTTTACCAATTCCTCAATTACCATTATATTCGTTTAAAACAAGAGTATATACCAAAATATCTACCCTATTCCATCAAATAACATCACGTTAAAAAACATTCTCAAACCCAAAACGAAAAGAAAATCTCCCCAAAGCTGTATATATCACATCCCCTGCAATACTGGCACAAAAAACATATATAGGCGAAACCATAGATTTGCCAAAGAAGAAAAAAAATCAACATACAGATGACCTCCACAAGGACAGCATAAAATTCAGCTTTAACAAGTCAAAGGCGTAACACAGGCCACTCTATCAATATCAAAAATATAAAGATGACCAGAAATATCAATCACACGAAACATGGCAAAATCATGGAATCCTTTTGCATTTGTAATAGTAACAACTACAAATAAGCATCCGGTGAAGTTAAGATAGATTTTATACCAAATGAATATCTGAAAACATCAAGAATATTTCAACAACACCATGAAGGAAAATAGCAGACCAAACTGAAAAAAACACTGACTGAGGAAGATCATGAAAGAAACCGTCCCTTTAGCCTTGAAGAGGTTTCACGTGTTGACGAAAATTAGCTTTCCTTTTTAAAATTTATTTCTATTAAAAAAAAGTGTCTTTAACAATGTTTTTTTAATTTGTGCACATTTAGTAATAAAACGAAGTGACAGTAAGCATAACACTAAAAAAAGAATCCAAGGGCTTCTTCTCTAAGTATACTATATATATATATAATATATATAATAGTTATATATATAATATATATATATATATTATATATACTATATATATACTATATATATATATATATATTATATATACTATATAATATATCATATAATATATATATAATATATATCATATTATATATAATATATATATTATTAATATATATTATATATATAATATACTATATATATATATATACATATATATATATAATTAATATATAATATATATTATATATATATGATATATATATATATATATATATATATATATATATCCCCCCAGTCGGTCGCTCACCGTGTAGTGGTTGGGGGGCTCTCTGGGATGCTGTTGGGCGGGATATACGGATATACCCCGCCCTTCAGGTCCTAGAGCGAGAGCGAATGTTTTTTTTTTTTTTTTTTTTTTTGTTTTTTTTTTTTTTTTTTTTTTTTTTTAATCCACCCATAAGTCCCCTTTTAATTTTGTATAAGTTGAAAAACCGGTCATTACGCTCACGCTCTGACCCGAGCGCCAATTGTAGGACCTGAGCCTTGGCCTAACCACTGAGGAGGCTGTTCTACACTTTGGTGTATTAATCTCGGACTTTACGCGAAGACATTAGGTGCCGTGTGGTACACGGGTGGGACCCCACGTAAAGGTTTGGAGGAGGATCTTCCGAGGCCACATCCACAGCCCACCCTACGGGGTGGGGTCCGGGTGGTTGTGTGGGTCTCTGACTGTGACGCTGCTTATGGAGAGAGAAGGATACCCTCCCTTTTTTATGAAATATAGCTTTCCAGCTCCATCCGGTTATTGACAGTTTATATCTTCATTTGCTTATTGCTATGCTGTTCTTCATCCATGGAGACGAAGTTGTTTGTGGAAAAATTTGATGAAAAAGTCTTAAATGAAATAACGAGTTTAAATAAAGGTGAGTTAAACAATTACCATCTGTCAGTTTCCCCTGGCCCGCCCTACCACGGTCCTACTACTTCTAGACCTGGTACCTATGCTGTACTTCCTTCTCCTACACGGGTCCTTTGCGAAATTTCATCGATTCGTCGACCAGCAAACCCCAAACACCCCAGGTGCCCCAACGGCCCGGGCAATCCCGTAAAGGTGCCCCCGTAATAGTCGTACTCATTCGCTTACTCCATATGCTGCACCCCCTCCAGGAATGTCAGCAGACATTTCATTCCCGATGTATTACATACTACGATCCGCTACCTCCAAAACTTCTACTGAGACGAACCATTCCGTCTCAGTAGAGCACGCGAAAAGCCCTAGGAGGTGAAGACCCTCCCAGTCACATTGTTGAGGAATGGGTCCATTCTCGTAAAATCTGCTAACCGAAATTAAAGTTCCATTCTGTCATCCTTAACGGTCTCTGGGAGATGTTCCTATTATTTCCACTCCTGATGAATTAAGAAACACATCTAAAGGCACTATTTATTGTCCTATTCAGAGAACGAATAAACACATCTGTCGTTTTTGGAAGAACTCCACAGAAAGATTGCCGTCACAAAACATTTATAGATCTTCCCCCTCGCGGGAAAACTCCTGACAAACAAAAACCCCCGTTTTTATACTGACCTTTTAACACCCCTTATCCACCTACAAAGTTAAAATAGGGTATCACCGTACGTTTCCACGTTATCCTCGACCAGACGTTGCTTCCAAATGTTCAACGGTTTGGTCATCCCCGAAATACTGTAGGGGACAGGAAAACTTATGCCCAATCTGCGGAGAATTATTTTACACTCCATGTGAAAATACCCCTAATTGCAGAAACTGTAAAGGACCCCACAGTGCTTCCATCTTTCAAATGCCCGTCTTACCTGTTTGAAAAGGAGGTTTTGGAATTATGTACTATAACATTTTAATCTATTTTAAAAAAAATAAATTGAGCAGGAGAGATGCTATACGCCAGCTCAACGAAAAATATCAGACAAACCAAAATCAAACTTACGCCACAATTACAGCTACCCCCACGCCTTCACGTGTTAATCCGCCAACACAACCCTCTCCTAATAGAACTCCTCTCTTAAATTCGTTGAAACTCAGGCAAAGTACTGCAAACCAGTCTTAACCATGTACTGCCCACATGACAACTTCTCAAGAGCACAAAAGCAGCCCTTGATTCAATCTCCCGTCCAATAGAGCCATTAACAAGCATCCTGAGCAGTACTCTCAACAAGCTACCAATTGAAAACAATCTAGCTATCCAATACACAATTTCGGAAAAAACTTCCTGCCAAGACACCACTGTCCCATACTCACCAAACTGGTTCACCAAACTTATGCAAGAGGACGGTCTCTTTGTTCCTTAATTCGCCTCCCACTATTACTAAAACCCCGTAAAAGGATGTTTTTTCAAAACACACACAAAAGAATAGTCGCCAAGTTAAAGATTATTCGCTAAAAATAAAACAACCGAATTCTTAAACAATAACACAGTAACCCCAGATGTAAAAAAGCAACTCAGAAGAGACCTCGCCAAAGTTCTACTCTGGAGAACAATGCAAAGGCGTTAATAGCTGGTACCCAAGTAATCCCAAACTAATGAACAACCTCACCAAATCACTAATGTCTACAAGCAGTTTTAGTTCCTCTGATTCTTCCTATAATTTTCTCCCGAGTTTCCTTTATCAGCCCTCTCTAAGGGATTCTATACCTAGATGATGAATTGGATAACAGCTCCCAAATGGGGCTTGAGCGATGACCCATTCTCTTTCTAATGCTTCCTGCACTTCCGAGAAAGGTGAATTGGAAAATGTTCAACGTTTAAACGTCCGCAAACGCTCTAAACGTTCTGGGTCTGATGGAAGCATGAAGATGGACCCAGAGGTCCCCATTCTTTCCAATCAAACTACCCAATTTTCCAAAATCACCCGCATGATGAAGTACTGGAAAATTCTCCAAAATCAGACCTTGCCAATTCATCGAATCCCATATTGGAAATCGATGTCGTAACCCCAATACATTCTCAAAAAGACAATACCCTTCTGGATCACTTCCCTTTCCCCATTTCCATGAAACAACTCTATGCCCCCCCACAGTTTGAATCTGCTTGCCAACGCGGATTCTGAAAAAAAACTGGCTCTCACTAATAAATATGAGCATTCGAAGTCGTCTATAACAACCAAAACCCACATACAAGTTGGATTCGGTTGATTCAACTTATCTCGCATCATGGTGAAGCTCTTTCACCAAATACATCTGAAAACTCCTCCCTAAAAAGACGTCATACAACCTAAAAATCTCTGGTGTATGACTACCTGGCCCCCCAGGTTTTGTTCCCCCTCCTCGCCGAGACCCACGTCTCAACCTTCCCTCTCAATCTGAACCCACCTCTAACATTACCCCCAGTCACATAGAGACAATTGTCTCTTAATAGACCACCATCATAACATTAATAACTCACCATGACTACTTTCCTTCAATGGAATTGTCGTGGATATTACTCTAATTTCGAAGAACTTGATCAACTAATAAACATAATGGTACCACCAAGGTATATGTTTGCCTAAGAACTCCGACGATGTGATCGTGACTTTTCCCTTCAACAGTCTGAATATAAACTCCGTAAACTTCTATGAGAAAGAGGTGACAATGTAGGGAGGACAGGAATACTCATTCACAAACTATCCCCTATTCCCAGTCCCTCTCCAACACCAAACTATATGCAGTAGCGGCAGGACTTCACTTATCCAGACCTTACTATTGAGTTAATCTACTGGCTCAAGTAGTGAATTTACTAAGGTCGGCTTAGCTAGATCTTTTTAAACAGCTCCCTGCTCCTGTTGTTATACTAGGTGACTTCAACTTCCGCCACCCCTGTATGGGGGACTCTTGTCACTTCACTAAGTTCCAAGATCTTAATAGATCTCCTAAACCCCCCTTTTCCCTGGGATGCATTAACAAACACAAGACTCCCAACCTATGAACGTTTAATACACACACTTCTTTCTTGTATCGACAGTTCCTTTTGCTTTCCCATTCCCTTATGGATCGTACCTGGTCCCGCTTGGATTATTTAATTCGGCAGCATCATATACCCAATAGCAGTACGAGCTTGCTCCAAGCCGCAATGCAAAAACCAACTCCAGCTGGCGTTATGATCAGCGGAGTGGGCTCCTTTTTTCAGGCGACAGCTATCCCTCTTTCTCCTTTTAATAAACGATTTCCGACTGTTGTTGATGCCTTTCGCTTCTTCCAGAGAAAGTAGTCATTCGCAGCGGAAGCTTGCATTCCGCAGTCTTCCTCAGGCAAGCGGTCGGCAACCCCTTGGTGGTCCCAAGAGTGCGCACAAGCCAACCGAGAGAAGAAGAAACTACAGGCAATACAAAAAGGCCCGTACTACCCCAAACATGATTATTTTTAAAGCAGCCGCAGCGAGATCTAGGCGAATTAATCGTCAAACGCGTAAACAATATTCTTTCGACTCCATATCGACGTTGTACCCACAACTCCTTCCCTAGTTGTGGAAAGTTTACACAGAAAATATCGCGTCACTCCATGACTCTTCACCCACAGTCCTCCTTATGGGCTGAAAATAACTGATAACGATTTCGCTCCGGCGGTGGTAGGCGGATGGCGTTAGGTTTATAGCTTTGCTAAGCCATTCGAGTCATTCCGCTACACTGAGCCTTTCAAAAACTGCAGAACTGGACACAGCCACTTACCAGACTTTCAACAGGCGAAAGGTGAGAAGATCATACCACAAACCGTCTTTTTACATTGCAGGTATCAAACGGCATTGGCAAATAGCAAAGACGGTGCCCTTGGTCCAGACATGATTTCTACATCATGCTCCGTCATATCCATCTTCGGCAGTCAGCATTTTGCTGGGATTTATATAACAGATCTGGATCGAATTCTTTTCCATCTATATTGGGACTACAGCTTTTAGTAATTCTATCCCAAACCTGGAAAAGATCCGAAATTGGCAGACAACCAAAGACCAATCTTCGTGAACCTGGTCACTCTTGTAAATTAAATGGAAAAATGGGTTTCCTGGCCGCTTACTCCCTTTCTGGAGAGCGTCAAGTTCTCCAAAACTTCAATTTGGTTTCCGCAAAATCGCCGATGCGGACCCCTTGGTTTAAACTAGACCGACACCGAGAGCCTTCTCAACTGGGGATGGTTCTGTTCTTTTTTTGACCTTTGAAAAGTTATGAACAACGGGGAAGAACTGGGATTCTCCTTAAATTCCATTCGCTGGGTTTCCGCGGACAACTCCCTCTTTTTATCAAGGCTTTTATCACACGATCTATTCCAGGTCGGTGCTCTTCTGATTCTGTCACGCCACTTTACTCTGGATGAAGGCGTTTCCGCAGGGTTAGTTGTTTTAAGTGTACTAATTGCTTTGGATTAATGATATTGGTTACCTCTATTTCCAGGACTGTCAATTTTTTGCTCTATATGTCAGGGATTAGCATTATACATAGCCGGTGGCCAGGCTGCCCTTTCTCGAACGCCAACTTCAACTAGCTATGAAAATATTTCACAGGTGGGCTACCCCATGGCTTCCATTATTTCTCCACCAAACCTCAAGCAGTGCTTTTTAAAAAAAAAGGGAATCGAAGAACTTGCCACCTTCTTCCAGCGAACTAACGTTATTGGTTCGCCATCGTGTAACTTCACAGGGTCAAAGTTTCTAGGGCTCATCTAGATGACACTTAAACTATGCACCTCATTATTAAACACCTAAAAACAACTTGTTCATCAGCCCCTATGACCTGTACGTCATCTCGCCTGCAAAAAATCTTGGGGTGCTATGCAAATCCCTTTTACGTCTTTACGTAGCCCTAATCGATCGAAACTGGATTATGGCTGTGCAATATATGGTCAGGCCTCCACAACACTAAACCTGTTAGATCCCATCCAAACGAAGCGATCCGTATCTCCAATGGGAGCCTTTCGATCGTCCCCCAGGTGAGCCTTGGAAGTTGGATCCAATGTGATGCCACTCTCTCTTGGAAGAGAATACATCATGTGTACAAGTTATCTTACGTTCAAACCCCAATACCGGTTCTGCTCTGACACCGATTCTGCAGGATGTACCTCAGAATCACTAATTACTGGCCATTTTGCAAAGACGGTTCATAACATGTCTTTAATTTCCTCAACATCCCTTTTCAAAAGTGCTGCCTTTCTCTTTTGACGAAGGGTACACACCTTGGCTAATTTCCCCCTCTCCTACATTGCTTGGTTGGACATCTCTCTCCAAATCGTGTTTTAGCCATCTGTGCCCTGTTAAAAACATCATTTCTGTCTCACGCCGCAGTTCACGATAAATTTACTCCAGTGTTTACTGACGGCTCTAAAATAGGGGACAGTGTGGGCGCTTCTGCTGTCTTTCCTTACCGCAAACCTCTCCCATCCCCTTCCCCCTTATGCTTCAATTTTTACAGCAGAGTTAACGGCTATAATGATTGCCCCTTCTCGAATTCTAATCCTTAACCAAGATCACTCATATGTCGTTTATTCAGATTCGCTTAGCGCGCTATAAAAGCTTAAAACCCCTTATTCTTAAAAACGCAATGGGTATCAGCTGCTTTACAACAATTTCTTCGACTTTTCCACTCCCGTAAGAAACAAATTATTTATGTTGGACTCCCTCCCATGTAGGGGTAACTGGCAATGAATCGTGACAGAGAGGCCAAAATGCCCGCCTCTTCTTTTCGGAGTTGTTCCAGGTACCTCCGGATGCCATTCGACAAGGCCGGCCTCCCATCAACTGATTACTTCCTACTCTCCGACGGGGCTTCAATCTTGTTTGGCAAGAGTGCCTGGGAGAGTGATGGCGGGGAAGGAAACTTCATAACATAAAGCCGAACATCGGTGATGAGTGGTCTTCCTCCAACAGACGAAGCGCTTACATGGTGAGGTGATTACTGCACGCCTTCGTATTGGCCACACTAATATCACTCACAGTTATTATATGTCACGAGACCCTCCTCCCATTTGCAAATTTTGCCGTCGCCACACCCCACAATCTGTTCATCATATCTTCATTGATTGTTCCCATCTGGACCCTATTCGCTGTCGTTATTTTCCTACTTATACGGTCCATAACACCTTGTCTAAAAGATTATCCCATTCTTATCTGTCTTCCCACTTTAGCAGTAAATCTATTTTCTTGTATCTTCAAGAAGTGAATATCTTTATAGCATTTGATTTTGTTATGTAATCTTAAGACTATTAACAATGCAAGGATAAAATTTTATTTAGTTTTTATTTATTTTGACTGACTGAATATTCATTTCACCAATCAAATCTTTCTTTGACATTTGAACATAATGATGACAGGGCCCCCATGTGCTGAGTTTCACCCAGTGTTGGCCCCGCTCATGTGGACCGTGGTGGGGTCCTGTACACTAACTCAAAAAAAAAAAATATATATATATATATATATATATATATATATATATATTAATTCAATTAAATAATTTTGAAAAGAGATTTCGGAAAATTTTTTATTTTGTTTGATTTGACCCTCTATTATTTAGTGTAAATTTACAGTTAACCCCGGTAGAAAACCCCGTTTTTTCGTGATTTGGCCGGGGGCCGGGCCGGGGTGTACGCTAAAATGGCCGGTTGGCCGGGGCGGGGCCGGGGCCCCGGTGGGTTCCTACCGACGACAATTGCGTAGATGATTTGACCGTGGAAACGTAAATTCGAAAAAAAAACTGTTCCTGGTCCTTCTGTTCAGACACAGGACCAAGCAGCAGCGCCTTAAAGAGGATCAACGTTTAGACCCTGTGTATGTGTTTATCGAGCGATTGAGTTGACGTTTTAGCACGATTAGCCGAGCGCAATCTGCGTCCACCACGGTGTAGCAGACGACGACATGCAGAAGAGCGAGGGATATGGGCCTCCGCCGCCTTCAGAACAACATGCGCAAAATAAGTGAACGCGTCCGCAAGGGAAGGAAAGACGTCAGTGGCCGGGAGGCAGGGGACATAAGTAGCAGTGAGAAAGGACGACCAATCAGCCCTGTCATAACGCCAGGCGTGGTTATAGGGCGTTCGAGGATGGTAATGGTCACTACCACAAAGGTAAGGCGACCTGTCCCACCAGAATTTGTCAGATGAACGAAAGAGAGCATTAAGGAGATGTCAACACAGGGAGTATAATACCGAGTTGTCAAAAAACGTTCGAAAGGTTGGTAAGCCTGTGTTGAGCATCCAAACGAAAGCTCTGCCAAAACACACACAGCCAATCCGCACCTTAGGTGAACGAAACTGAGTCACCCCACAAGGGGTGGCGAATATTGAAGTCCCTCAAACCAACAAGGGCGGAGGAGGTTCGAACAGTCCGAAAAGTCCTCTCTTGTGTAAACGCAACTTAGGCGCAAGGATAGACAGGAGCACAAAGAAACAGGGGAATCAGGTGGACACGGGCCACGACCGGTGCAACAGGTGGAATGGGGTTATGGGTGAAAGAACGATTCGTGGAACAGAAGAATCGCCGCACCATCATTAGGGCCACGATTTGGAAGCGAGAGGCACCTGTATTTGACGGCAGCAGGAAAGTCACGGTTACGCAGTGAAATTCTTGGAGGCAGATGGGAACTTTGGAGTATGCAAGTCAATTAAAGTTCTACCAGACTCTTCAAAGTTTGGGTTACTAACCACAGCAAGTTCCATTGAAGAAGAAATAGTCATTGAAGAAGAAGACGAAAAAGCGAGTCGTCGCACCGCGCCCAGCTACATCGTCACGTTCCACGAGCGTCATCTGCCACCCTTCAACTTCGTGACGATCGAAGGCGCGGGGCACTAGATGACCCGCGCGGAGGCGCGGTTATAGCCGGCGGAAGAGGAAGGTTTCATTGGAGAATAGACACTGGAGGGGTTATCTGAGATAGAGAATGGATTCGCTTCCCACCACTGCGTAAGAGACCCCGTCAAAAAGACGGGTCAAACTAATTTCCACATCAGAGGGTCTCGAGCCTAACGACGAAGGTGGAGTCACCAGCGCCGAGAAGATCGTCTTCACAGGGGAGACAGGGAACACCCAATATCGTCAAGACGGCCCGTAGAAGACAGTCTATCATACTGCTGAAGACTCGTTACGGAAGGAGGAGTCTCAACAGGATGGCAGAGAGGAGAACCAATAAGAATTCGGAAGAAGGAGGCCCGAAGCACATCCCCACAAAGTTCAGCGTTCTGCGGGGGCAGTCCAGAGGACAGCGGAGCCGATGCAGGGGAGGATACAGTGATATCTCTCCCTATGGCTCCGGAATCCCCTCGAACAACAGGGGACTCGGACTCACGTGAGGGAGCACAAGAGGCACAGTGGGGAGTGAACTGGATCCCAAGTTGGGGAACCTCAGATGATGTAGAGTCGGTTTGATAACGTTCATTTCGGAATATCAGAGTTAGCATTCGGAATCGCTGGAATTAAGGAACTGGGAGGTCGGATGCAGAGCAAAGCCCCGATAAACTATCTGGATCGCCCCACTGAAACAGACGGGATTGCTTTCCACATACCATGCGTTTCGAGCGACGGGCCACGTTTGGTAAACAGCAGGGCAGGACCCAGTCGGACGGGCAGAGGCGAGGAATTTTAGAAATCCGTCGCCCGATAGTGAAAAGAGTAATGGCGCCTCGCAGAAGGAGACATGACACGTTCAGGAGAGTCCACAATACTAAGAGAAACGGTTCAGCGGTTTCCCAGGAGACACAGGAGCCGGACGTTTACGGGAAACAGTCGGCAAAGGAGAGTCATCATCGAGTAGTAACGCAGGGGATGCTTCCAAATCAGGGGAAGAACCAGAAATTGGAGAGCTTTCAACCCTGGGTGCGGCATGAACTTCAGCCGCAGCCACACCATAGGAAATGGATGTAAGGACTGGGGAGTTGTGATGAGCGACAGTACGGATCATGTCGGGAGAATGCGGGGGCAGTTCGATTGCAGAGTAGAAATGTGTAACCCAGTAGTGGGTACAGTATCCGATCGAGAGAGCTGCAAATTATGTAGAGTCGCAGGGGGGCGATGGGAAGGTTGGCGGTAGAAACCGGCGTCGCAGCAGCAAAGGATGAGGGGCAGGTGTGAAAGGTTCTCCATAGCGCGACGAGAGGACTCACGGCTGTCAGCTTGTGTATGTACATTGTTCAAGAATCTTTTCCAAAAAAGAAAAAGGACCAGTGCACAGATGACAGCCTGATGAAGCCCTGCAATTCGGCAGCAAGGCGGGGTTTTCGCACGGAATGTGGTGGAGAGAGTCATCACACCTCGACAGATGAACTGCGGAGATCTACAATGATTTTTTGAGGGAATGGCCAAATTTGGACATTTTGAAAACCTCCTCGGGAGTGCGGGATGTATGGCCGAACCGAGTGGATGGTGAAACCGATCTTCACCCTGGTCGGAAGGAATGGTACACTAAAAGTGAGAAAAAGACGAAGGTAGGACACAGGGGGAGTCTCCTTATGAGGAGGGAACCAGTAGACATTTGTGACCGGAATATGTCGCTTTGTAAAATGTTCGAGAATGGCCTCAGGATCATCGGAACGGACCTCCGGAGATACACTGTTCCTTTAGAGGTATTGCGAACCATCGTCCGGAGTGGAGACAACCAGTAGGTCGCCGAATATGAAAGGAAGCCCAATAACTAACTCTGATGCGAGATGCGGCACGAGCTAGGAGAGAACCATTCCTCATGGGAGTCGCCTGATGATCGGTCGAACTGAGAACGTAGTCTAACGCGTCACTGAGGACGAGATGGCTACGAGACGTGAGAGGTTGTGAAGTTGGCGAACTAAGATAAAAGTACAAAGGATAGGTGTCATTAGTGGGGGCACCCAGCGGAGGGTCCGAGAACGGAAACCGTTCAATAGGTCGAGGCGTATGGTAGCGAGTAGGCGAGCCCAACGGGTGAGGAGAAGCCCGATTCCTCTGGTGACGCGAATGATGAGGTAACACAGGTACAGATAGCGACACAGTCTCACCAGAAAGATGAGGAGGGTCGATTAATAAAGCTGGAATCTGGGGTGTAAGGAGGTTCGCTGGATGATGGTGAGCAGCACGAACCATTTCGTCTACTAGGGCATCAAAGCCCTTACTTGGTCCCGGCCTAGGAGGAGCCAGGGAAATGCCAGTAGGGGGTACCGACTTTAGATGGAATCCGCCTTTCTTTAAAATCGTATTTTTATTTACGGGCGTATTCATATGATAAACTCCTATATAAGATACTTCTCCACCGCAATAAAAACCAATAATAACAATAAAACAAATGAGACAAAGAATAATACAAAAGGGATGGGAAGGGAAAACTAACTATACCTATGGGAAAGTGTCTTGTCCACAACAGGGGCCAAGGCCAGAACCACCACAACCGCCCCGAAACCTCACCCCGTAGGAGGGCAGCTGATGTGCTCGGAAAGCCCCCTCGGAATCCGCGAACGGTCCCCTCCCATGAATCACCACGGTACCCGAACGCCGAACCCCCGGGATTATTTACACCCAAAGTGCAGGACAGGCCTCCCCAGGTGGTAACCCCAAGGTTTCGGTCCCCAACACATAGGCGGCCCTGTCAGAGGCGGAATGGACGGTTAAAACTGTACCCTCATCCGCGGGCAGTGGCGGCTCCAGGGCTGGGCGACCTGGGCAATCCCCTGGGCCCCAGCCTTATAGGGCTCGGGCGCATGCAGGCCAACAGATTTAACGCCCTATTATCGCATGAGCTCGCAATATTATACTTATATATATATATTAATATTATATATATATATAAATATATATATATATATATATATATATATATATTTAATATATATATATATATATATATATATAATATATATATATTTATATTATATATTATATATATATATATATATATATATATAATATATATATATATATATTAATATATATATATATATATATATCTTTCTTTCTTTATCTGCCTTTTTTCCCAAGTTGAGAGTAAGGTGCGCTACAAGCATCGGAAAAGGAAAACAGTAGGAGAAGTATGACAAATGTCGAAAAAGAAAGCCCAGCTTACCGCCCCCTCGTACCATTAATTAGTGAGAACTCGTCACAGACAGAAAAATCCACCCTAAAGGCTTCATGGACCGCGACGGACCCTCACTTATGGTAACTCGTCAAA
Organism: Trachelipus rathkii; assembly: GCA_015478945.1. Taxonomy (NCBI): domain Eukaryota; kingdom Metazoa; phylum Arthropoda; class Malacostraca; order Isopoda; family Trachelipodidae; genus Trachelipus; species Trachelipus rathkii. The sequence continues at coordinate 16,249 of JABUQX010136390.1, read as the reverse complement.
GTAAGGTTCATCCCTTGGCCCAAGTGGCCACAACCATGCCCCATACAAAAACCCCGCCATTCTCTCCGTATATGCACCTTTATTCTCGCCTCTGCTAAACTCACATTTCTCTCTTCAGACATTCGTTCACCGACTCAATCCACTTTCTCTCCGGTCTCCCGCCGGTCGGTCCCAACACACTCGCCACTATACATCGCTTAACCAACCGACTATCATTTCATTCCTTTCTACATGACCAAACCATCTCAAACATACTTTCAATTTATTTCTCATTTACCCCTTTCTTCACACCACACGATTCTCTTATAAGTTCATTCCTCATTTTATTAATTCTTCTCACACCTAGCATGCCGCCTAAGTTTGTCCATCGTGACAAATTGGAACTTTAGACTATACCTTATTTCCAGACCATTAGTCTCACTACCATACAATTACACAGGTAACACATACCCTCAGGTAAGACTCTAGCGCACTCAAGACTTATCCCTTTACATTCACAACGAATTAATATGCACCAGCCACCTTCCTGCCATTCACAACTTTCCTACTACACTCTGCATCAATCGTTCCCTTCTCATCCAACACAACCCTAAATTTTTAAACTTCAGACAATGTCTCCAGGGCCTTTTTGCTCACACATCTAAATAACTTCACACTGAGGACTGTCCTCACTTCACAACCATACCTTTACTCTTATCTACGTTTACTTTCAAACCCCTCCTTTTTACATACCCTGCCAAATCTCTCTACCAATCCTCTCAAACTCTTTCAATTCGCCACACAGAACCAAATCCATCCGCATATAATAGGTATGGGCACGCCTCCATCATCTCCATTCACCTCATTTTAACACCATTTACCTGCCCCATCCCACCTCGAATTCTTTCATACCCCATCCAGTTATACAAATTGGAATAACCAAGGTACATAACACAAAACCCTTCTCACTCCGCTATTAATCCCAAACCAATCACTTTTGACACCATTTATCTTACACACGCTTCACTATCGTATACATACTTTTGATTCCATTCAGAAGCTTACCACCAAACCATATATCACTAATACATTCCATAAAACTTACCATAACTCTATTCATACGCCTGATTGTAAATCCATGAAAACCTAATATAATATTCTTTTCTCCCTCATTTCCAATCATCATTTGTTTCAATGTAAAGATTTGATCCACACATCCTCTACACTCCTAAACGGCACCTTGTTTTCACCAATCAGTCCTTCGTTCACTCGACGCACTCTTTCGACCAAAATAACAGCATATACCTTCCATACAACACTTCAATAAACTTATTCCCCTATAATTTCGTACAGTCCCCTTTTTTCCCCTTTCCTTATATAAGGGCTAACATTTCCGGCTCTCTCCAATCCCTTGGAACTATACCCTTCATATACACGCTTTATTACACAACTTCCAATCCAATCAATCACCATCTCGCCTCCGCTCTGGATCATTTCACTAGTAATTATCTATTACCTCCAGATTTACCATTCTTCAACTTTTCCTCACTCTACCCATTTACCTCCTCCTTACTAATAACCTCATCCCCAAATACCTATTCCTTCTTGCTTCACCATCTAAACCACACACATTCACTAACACCTCATCATTACTGTAATATTGTGCAGATTTTCGAAGTGTTCTTTCCTACTCCCCTCCATCCATTTCATCAGTTAACAAAAGCACCAATCCCTATCATTATTCTAAGCAGGATTCCCTTATTCTCATTTTCTTTAACTTTCGGCGCTACTTCCGAAGAGCTTATATTCCCTCGTATTTCCTCATTCATCCTCCTCTCCAAACTTCTTTACCTCTTCTTTTTCCCTACGTATGCACCTTTTAGTATTTCTTTTTCCTCCTTATATAATCCAAGCATCTTTCTTTTTGAAAACTTCATCATTTGCTTTTTAGTACATCACCCACGCTTCTTTTTTACCTTTTAACCGGCTTCCACCTCTTAATTCCACCATTCACTGTTAACATTTCTTACTTCCTACTTTAGCACATCCACCACGTCCTTTGCACTACTAACAATTGCTTCCTCATTTGCCCCCAGTTTGTTCAGTATCAACACGTTCACATTCAACCGATTTTCTAGCGAGCGCTCTTACATACTTAGCCTTATTGTTTTCTTGTTCACTTAACTTCTCACTCTTACATTTTACCTACTTCCTTTCGTATCACCATCCTCGCCATCCAAGCCCCCACTAACTTAATTTTACATAGAACAATATAATGTTCCGATAATTTTCCATACCTAAAAACCCCTCACTGATTTAACATCCAACACATACCTTCAACATCCTTCTTCACCAACACAAAATCAATCAACTTTTCACTTCGATACATCTCTACCTACACAACTCTGGAGTGAACGTATGGATACTCTGTGTTTAAAGAAAGTATTACTTACCCACACATACCTCTCTCTTCACAGAATCAATCACCTTCCTACCATTCTCATTTTCTCCCGCCACCCCCAAACCACCTGTTATACATCCTTTTTGATCACCTATCCACCATTCAGGTCCCCAACACTATCAATCTGAAGCTCTACTCACCCCCATATATGATATATATATATATTATAATATATATATAATAATATATATATATATATATAATATATATATATATTATAATATATATTATATATATTAAATATATATATTATATATATATATATAATATATATATATATATATATATAATATATATATATAAATAATAATATATATTAGAGGTGTACGGAATTGGACATTTTTTTCCGTTCCGGTTCCGGCCGGAATTTTTGAAAATTCCGGCCGGAAACCGGAATTACTAATCTACTTCTGAGAAAAAAATTTGATTTAAAGGGATTTATTTAACATTAACCCATAGCCACTTGTAACAAAAAAATAATAGTCACCTTGTGTGTCATCATTATACAGCCGTATTGCATCATCTACAGTATTAATGTAAAGTAATTTTTACTCAAGATACCTCATATTGGATATAAAATTCTCATTAAATTCAAATTTAATTTTCCAAAATTATATATACACTTATATATAATTATATATATATATATATATATATATATATATATATATATAATATATATATATATAATATATATATTATATATATATATTATAGATATAATATATAGTATATATATATATATAATATATATATATATATATATATATATATATATAAAGTTAACTTTCTTTAAACACTTCTGAAAATATTGTTGAATTGTGGTAAAGTAAAAGAAAAACTGTTCATCAGTATTGGCAATATTTTTTAAATGTTTTTCCTCAAATATATTTCCTGCTTTTGAAAATGAAATAATTTCTCTGAATATATGGGGAGACTGGAAAGGAGAGTAATTTGGCTAGTAATGCTATGTTTGGGAATATAGCTTTGTTCACTTTCCACCAATTAAGTAATTCTTTTTTCCCAGATTAGAATTTATTTCTCTGCGTAAAAAAAATTTCAATTTCTTTAAGAATTTCATCACCTTTTGAAGAGCCACTCATTTTTCTTTTTTTCCTTTTTACACTAACTGACTCGCTGTCACTTTCACTCTCTTCAAACTTATAAAACTAAGTAACTTTGGCAGTAGTTTTTGGCTTAATGCTCCTGATGATTTTCAGATACATGGCAAATCTAAGTTTATTGTAGATAATGTTCGGTTTCTGAAAATGGATGGAAGACTCATCACCTGAACCTTCTGTACTGCTAA